>PVHP010004100.1:0-73522 GCA_004024765.1 Zapus hudsonius | reverse complement strand
CTCCCTCTCTCTCTCCATCCTGGCTGTCCTTAGTCCTTAGGTCCTTAGGTTGCCCTGGAGCCTTTGCACGTGCAGGTTCCAGGCCTCGCTGCTTCTCTGGGGTGTGTTCCAAACCAGCTCTTTGCAGAGACCTTCCCTGACCACTCTGTCTCAAGCATCCTCCTACCGACACCGTTACCCAGCATTTTGTCATCAGCACCTCACACAAGCTGAAACAACCGTGTTTGGTTGAAGTGTCGATCATTTCTTTTCTGCCCCACCTTCCATCTCTGCGTGATCGTGTGTTTCGTGTCCATCTCCCTTACAGCAGAGACCTGGTGTCTCCACCCTCACAGCTGCACCATCTGCCTGCGGACTAGCTAACCAGGCACCGAATCCGATCCGTGTGTTTTACAGAAGAGGAGACTGGCATTCCCAAAGGAAAGCCGAGCAGTTAGTTCAAAGTCCGGTCGTTAATAAGTACAGCTAGGATTCGAACCAACCAACCAACCGCATTACGCATTTCATTTATTTATTTATTTATTTATTTATTTATTTATTTATTTATTTATTTATTTATTTATTCATTTATTTATTTATGGGTTTTCGAGGTAGGATCTGGTCTCTCTTTAACCCAGGCTGACCTGGAATTCACTTATCGTCTCAGGGTGGCCTTGAACTCACTGCGATCCTCCTACCTCTGCCTCCCCCACTCCGGATGGACTCGGGAGGCCGGAGCCCCAGGGTCCCCAGCTGCGCGTCACCGGCCGCCCGGGAGGCTCTCGGGCTCCGCGGAGACGTCACCCTCCCCGCCCCCTGTCAGTCAGGCGGAGGGGGCGGCGCGGCGGGCGGAGTGGGAGGGGGGTGCTGAGCTCAGAGTTGCCGCAGCGCCGAGCCGGAGCCCGAGAGCGCGAGTAGCATCCTCGGTGGCCGCGCACCCGAGGCCCGGACACCGCTGCGCCCCTGCTCTGGGCTCGTGACCCGAGCGCCCGACCCGACCGGATCCTCCCCGGGCTCCGAGCCCATCCCGGCCCCGCGTAGCCGAGTCCCGGCGTCTGCAGCCGCAGGAGCCGCTCCATCCCCAGCCGGACCCCCGATCCAGGTAAGGCGC
Organism: Zapus hudsonius; assembly: GCA_004024765.1. Classification (NCBI taxonomy): domain Eukaryota; kingdom Metazoa; phylum Chordata; class Mammalia; order Rodentia; family Dipodidae; genus Zapus; species Zapus hudsonius. The sequence continues at coordinate 72,432 of PVHP010004100.1, read as the reverse complement.
GCGGGCGATGGGTAGAGATGGGGACCCAGAGGGACCTGGGGTGAGATGCGCAAAGGAGTGCACGCCGCACTGGGGCAGGGCGTGGGGATGAGGGTGGAAAACAGAGGAAGGGTTATGGGGTGTGGGACGGTGTGCACTCCGGGGGTGCGTGTGTCCGTCTCTCTGGGGTTTTTGCCGCTGTCTTGGGTGGCGGTGTGGACGTGCGTCCGCACCCATGTGTGTCCGAGTGTCGGTGCGCATCCGGACGCCTGCATGTCCTGAGTGTGCACGCGAGCGTGTCGGTGATGTGTGGTTGTGTGCAGACCGTGTGACTTGGCGTGTGTGTGTGTGTGTGTGTGTGTGTGTGTGTGTGTGTGTGTGTGTGTGTGCGCGTGTGTGTGTGCAGGCAGGCCCCGGATCGTCTTCTTCGCTCGGAGCTCAGCACCCGGTTAGGCGGGATTGCAGGTTGCAGGGCTCCGGATAACCGAGGCGGTGGCCCCTCCCACGTCCCTGGGTTTCAAGGACGTTAGGACTCACCGCGACGCTGCCCGGAGGCCTCGCACTGGGGGAGCGGGGATAGGCTGCAGGGGGGTCCGGGCCTAGAAAAGTCCCGTAGTCTTGGAGGTCAAGGAAGGGACCACCGTGTCCCCCGGGAAGGGCAGGGGTGAGGGTGAGGAGCCAGTGCCAAAGCACCCATATGTTCACCCTCCCCAGGCCGCCAGGATGGACGTGTTCATGAAGGGCCTGTCCATGGCCAAAGAGGGCGTTGTGGCCGCAGCGGAGAAAACCAAACAAGGGGTCACCGAGGCCGCGGAGAAGACCAAGGAGGGCGTCCTCTACGTCGGTGGGCGAGAGGCGGGATTATGGGGTTATGTGGCTGGGTGTCCTCCGAGGGTACCAAGACTTGGTTCTCAGAGGGAATGGAGGGTCTGGACAGAGAATATGATCTAGTAGATGGACAGGGTCGGTAAGGGTCACTGGGGACAACAGAGCCAGCCTGAGGAAGCCTGTGTCAGGGATGAGATCAAAGGTAGATGGGAACAGGGTGGGAGGTGAGGGGTCTGTGAAGACGGGACTAACGGATGTAGTGTATTTTTGCTTACCCCTATTATCATTAATAGTGACCTGCAGGGGAACCCAAGCACTGAAAAAACACCTGAGCATTAGTGCTCCTGGCCCATTGTACAGATTAGAGAAACTGGGGCCCTAGGGTAACTACCCTGCCCAAGGTCATGGAGCTTATCAGCTGAGATCTGAAGATGGGGTTTGAACCCTGCCTTACAGACTGAGAAGCCCCACCCTCCTGTTTATTAGTGGGCTTCCCAGCTACCGTCAGGGCCCCTCCCGTCTGTGCTCTCTCGCTCAGCTCCCCCTCCTTACAGCTGTCACGAAATGGGCCAGGTGGTTAAAATCTCTCCCTCTCAAGTGTGAAAAGAGCTTGTAGGGTCATTTGGACTGGTTTACTGATTCGTTTTGGACTCAGATGGCTGTTTGGGCCATTAGATGGCTTGTATGTACGGAACTGTGTGGTTTGCCCAAGGTCATGGCCTGTTTGGATTGTGACCATTTCAAAATTATTTAGTGGCCAGGCATTTATTGTGTGGATGCTGGGGTGACAGTGAACAGGAGACAGAGGTGTTAATTTCCTGATGACTGATGGAACTCACATTTCTTTTTGTTTGTTTGTTTTGTTTTTTGAGATAGGGTCTCACTCTAGCCCAGGCTAGACCTGGAATTCACTATGTAGTCTCAGGGTGGCCTCAAACTCACACTGATTGTCCTACCTCTGCCTCCCAGATGCTGAGATTAAAGGTGTGCATCACCATGCCCTGCTGGAACTCACATTTCAATGGTGGGATCTGACCTGGGCAGGCAGGAGTAGGGACCATTTTTTTTGGGGGGGGATGTCATTTAGGTGGAGCCTTGAATACTAAGGAGCCAGAGAGGCAAGTGCAGAAGCCCTGGAATGGGTTGGAGAGGGAAGACAGGAAGCTGTGATGAAAGATGAGCACAGATTAGTGGGCAAGAACCAAGTCACCAAAGGATCCCTTTGGGCCAGGCCATGAGAGAGAGGGTAGAACAGAGATCTGACTTCAGCTTAGGAAGTTCTCTCAGGGGGCTGGGGAGATGGCTTAGTGGTTAAAGATACTTGCTTGCAAAGTCTGACAGTCCGGATTCAATTCAATTCAATACTCACATAAAAACTAGATGCATAAAGTGGCTCATGTCTCTGGAGTTCGTTTGCAGTGGCAGTAAGTCCTGGCATGCTCATACTGTCTCTCTCAGATAAAGAATTTTTAAAAATAAATAAATATCTTTTTAAAATATTTTATTTATTCATTTTCAAGCAGAGAGAGAGAGAGAGAGAGAGAGAGAGAAAGAGAGCACCAGGGCCATCACCTTGTGGGTCTGGCTTATGTGGGTCCTGGGGAATTGAACCCAGGGCCTTAGGCACTGGAGGCATGTGCCTTAACCGCTGAGCCATCTCTCCAGCCCAAAAATAAATAAATATCTTGTTGAAAAAAAAACAAGAAAGGTCCCTCAGGCCTTTGGGTACAAATTGCAGGAAGGCTTGCTGGCTGGGATGAGGTCAGTGGTGATGGAGCTTAGGGGAAGTGTGGCTTGATCCCACATCTGCCAGAGCTCTGAGCTCCCTCCCATGTCCTCCCTCATCCCTAGTACTCTTGTTCATCTCTGGCACCCTATTGTCTCTCTGCTAATAACCTGGACACATCCATGCCTTCTGCCCTCCCTAAGATTGCTACTTCCTGCCCCGTCTCCCTGCACAGGAACCTTTGTGTTTAGGCTTCCCGGCAGCCTAGTGTGTCTCATTCTAAATTTTCAGCATAGTTTCTCACCATACCCAATGCTCCTAGCACGTGACTTGCCTGTCTCCTCCTCCTGATTTCTCCCAGCCAAGTACTAACCAGGCCTGATCCTGCCTGCTTAGCTTCCTAGATCAGACAAAAGCAGGTGCGTTCAGAGAGGTATAGCCATAGACCTCCCTAATTTCTTATGAGAATATCCACCTACTTCCCATTTCTTAAGATCCGGTAAGTGTCCCCTCACTCGTCCTCTCCCCACTACTTGAGGTCCAGGAACTGAACCTGCTCCTCTCTCCCGCCCTCAAACCAGTGAGCATCTGCAAACTAGGGCTTTCGAAGGAGTGAATGGGTGGCCCCAAGCCCGCTGGCTCCTGTTCCCTGTGCCTCTAGGCTCTGGCTGGCATTAGCTCTGGGCACCCTTCTTCCTGCCCTGGCCTCACCCTCACCTCCAACCAGGCTAGCCTTCCTCTGCACTGGCTTTAGCCTGCCCTGATGCCCATTTCTGAGCTCATCAGCCACTGCCTGGGTTGCTAATCTTCTACAGGAGAGAGGACCCATTCCTTGGAGGACCCACCCTCTAGGTCAGGCCCTCGTGACTCTCCCAGTGCTGCCCCCACCCTCTCAGCAACGTTTTGATAAAGACTCAGTCAATGTCATGAATGGCTGTCTTTTTGTTTTGTTTTGTTTTTCGAGATAGGGTCTCGCTCTAGTCCAGGCTGATCTGGAATTCACTATGTAGTCTTAGGGTGGCCTTGAACTCACTGCAATCCTCCTACCTCTGCCTTCCAAGTGCTGGGATTAAAGACATGAACCACCACACCCGGCTTTATTTTTTTTTAATTATTTATTAGCTGGGTGTGGTGGCGCATGCCTTTAATCCCAGCACTTGGGAGGCAGAGGTAAGAGGTCTATCTCTGTGAGTTCAAGGCCAGCCTGGGACTACAGAGTAAGTTCCAGGTCAGCCTGGGCTACAGGGAGACCCTACCTCAAAAAAATTATTTATTTATTTATTTATTTATTTATTTATTTATTTATTTATTTATTTATTTGAAAGAGAGAAATAGAGAGAAAGAAGCAGAGATAGAGAGAATGAGTACGTAAATATGGGTGCACCAGGGCCTCCTGCCACTTCAAATGAACTCCATACATGCACCACTTTGTGCATCTGGCTTTACATGGGTACTGGGAAATTGAACCTGGGCCATTGGGCTTTGCAAGCAAGTGCCTTTAATCACTGAGCCATTTCCCCAACACATGGATGCCTGTCTTAATCACCCTTAGACCCACCTGTACCCAAGATGCTTGATCAGAAGGAGGCACTGAATCCTTCTTAGGAGGAGAGAATCTAGAAGTGGAGCATGGGCAGTATCATAAGGCAGTTGACTTGGGTGGGGCCACTGAGGGAAAGTTCCAGACACAGCTCTGATGCTCCCAGCTCCACTGTCCCTCTCCTTGGGTGACAGAGTCAACACATTTACTCAGTAAGTGGTGACAGGAGTTTTGTCAAAAAGACCCAACTGTGAATATCCAATCAGCTACTTACTGCTTGTAGAGCCCTTACTGAGCTGGTTATTCATCTGTGAAGAAGGGATAACAGTTCCCACCTCCCAGGCTGGGGCCTGAATGGGGCCAGGCTAGGATCTTTGCGCTGGAACTCTGCCAACATTGGAGGGTGTGGTGTTGTGGGTCAGGAGAATCTAGAAGGCCTGAGAATGTAGGTGTGGGGTTAAGTGTGGCTAGCACAGGGGTTAGTGGGTTATGGGGGGCCAGGGAGGTAGTCACGGGCAGAGGAACTGCCTATGATCCTGTGCCAGGCTGTAATCTCTATCCTTCTGCTCAGACCCCTTAAGTGGCTCATTTTTTTCCCTACAGGAAGCAAGACCAGAGAAGGGGTGGTACAAGGTGTGGCCTCAGGTACCAGCCCAGCCCTAGCCTAGTGCCTTATCGGGGAGGGGGTACTCCCTGGGGAGGGCAGGCCCTGGGCACTAGGTGGAGGCACCTATGCCTCCTTCACCCCTGCTTGGACCCCCTCCTCAATCCTTCCCTGCTCCAGTGGCTGAGAAAACCAAGGAGCAGGCATCACACCTGGGAGGAGCTGTGTTCTCGGGAGCTGGGAACATTGCAGCTGCCACGGGCCTGGTGAAGAAAGAGGAATTCCCCACTGACTTGAAGGTGAGTCACCCTCTGTCACACATGCACGTGTGTGCACACACAACAGGTACACACAGTCCACGGTCCTCCCACGTGCCTACCCCCATTTCCAGCCAGCCTGAGGCACAGACCTCCTTGCTTCCTGACCTACAGGACTGTGCTAGACTTAGCTCTGTGAGGCTGTGGGCAGGTGTGTGTGTGGCAGACACCCAGATCTGGCTGTCTGTGTGCAACCCACTTGTTAGTGTCGCCCTGGCCACATCTGCACGTGTCACAGATTGTTCATTCATTTATTCTCATTGAGCAAATATCTACACCATTCAGTGAAGATGAAGGTGAATGGGTTCCTGCACATATGCCCCTGATGTAGTGGGAGAACATAGCCCAAAGCCAGTCAATCAACACAATGATTTTATTTTCAACGGGGTTATGTGAACACAAGTGATGGGTTAGTTGAGGACTCCTCGAGCTGGGAGGGCTTCTCTGAAGAGGTGCCATTTCAGCTGACACCCAACAGATGAGGGAGAGACAGCCACGAGATGTGCCAGTTAAGGACAGCAAGTACATAATTAATATAAAAAATTAATATAAAAAAGAACAGCAAGAACAAAGACAGATGTGGGCAGATGAGAGTCATCAGGTGACGTTGATGCAGGGACACAGAACCAGAGAGAGAGAGAGAGAGAGAGAGAGAGAGAGAGAGAGAGAAAGAGAGAGAGCGAGAGAGAGAAAGAGAGAGAGAACGAGAGAGAGAGAGGCTGGCTTGAACATTGAGCATAATGACTGCCCAGTGATCAGGCTAGTAGCCTGTGTCTACTCCCAGGGGACCCTGTGACCATAGGTGTCCATGGAAACTTATTGCTGTGACATTGTGACCTGTGAGCACATGTGTATAGGACATCCCTCCTGTGAGTGCCCCATGTCTGTCCACAGATGTGTGCAGTGGATGTTTGCACGTTTGGTTTGATGATCCGTGTGCATTCTGTGCAAGTATCCATGGGGCAGGGGAGACCCCAGATCATCCTCCACAGCAGGCATTTTGTACAGTGTTGGACATCTGGGCCTTGACCCAGGAGTTCTGATTCAGGTCATATCTGCATCCGGGTAACTTCCCATGTCCTCTAATCATGTCACCAGGAATCCTTCCGTTTACTGCTTCCTAGACTTTTTCTAAGGAGTGCTCATTAAATCATCGCAGTGTAGCTTTGAGGAAGATGTCGTGTAACCAGCCCATTTTACAGGTGGAGTGGCTGAGGCTCAAGAGGTGAAGTGAGATAACACAGTGATGGGGCGGTTGAGGAGTGGGAGGGAGGCCCCCACTTATCTTCAGCAGCCTCTCTTGTACTGGTGCGTGTGGACCCCTCACGATATGGGTCAGGGTCAGACTCTTCCTTTCAGCTTGGTTCTCATACCTGATGACCTTGCAGAGCACACAGCCCTATCTTCCTCTCCAACCCAGGCTGTGGCTGGGGAAAGTGCTAAAGTGACTTGCCAAGCCAGTAACCAAACTGTGATATATCTGTATATGTATATATAAATGTATGTATGTATGTATTTGACAGAGATGGGGTAGAGAGAGAGAATGGCTATATACCAGGCCCTCTTGCCACTATAAACAAACTCCAGGTGTATGTGCCACTTTGTGCATCTGGCTTTCTTTAAGTACTGAGGAGCCAAACATTGTGCCATCAGGCTTTGCAAACAAGCACCTTTAACCACTGAGCAATCTCTCCAGCCTTGGGATTTTTTATTACAGTGGTGCAGGGGATCTAAGGGCCTCAATAGCCTAAGCCTGACTTCTGCCACTGAGCTCCACCCCTGGCCCTTAAGTGAACGTTTTACTGATGTACAACAACCATGGAAGCTGGAGAGATGGCTCAGCAGTAAAAAGCACTTCCAATTCAGGTGTGAAGGTCTGCTAGCGTCCCTGGAAGTCCACTAGAGTTTGATCCCCAGGACCCACATAAACAGCTGGGCTTGGCCATGCATTCCTGTAAACCCTAGGGAGTGGACTCCCGATTCCCCCTCCTCCAGCAAGCTCCGGGATCAGTAAGAGACTCCAGCTCAAATAAGAACAGCCAGAAGGGTGATGGAGGGAGACACTGACTTTCTGCTCCATTGAGCACATGAGGTATTTCATGGGCACATATATGTACATATTAACACACACACACACAAGAAACCTACTCTTTGAAATGTCAGAAAGGAGCTGGGCATGGTGGCACACCTGCCTATAATCCTACTAGCACTTGGGAGGTGAGGCTGGATGATCAGGAGCTCAAGGTTATCCTCGGCTACATGGTGAATTTGAACTCAAGTTATCCTTGGCTACATGGAGAATTGGAACTCAAGTTATCTTTGGATACATGGGGAATTTGAAGCCAGGCTGAGCTGCAGGAGATCCTTTCTTAAGTCCACCACCACTGATATCAAAAGAAGAAATTTCATACATGAAACTCCCCCACAAAGCTAGCAATCAGCATGACACAAAACACCAGCTTCCAGAGTCCCCACATTGTGCCTCCTTCCAAGTTCCTACCCTAGGATCAGGACTAGGGCAAGACAGGGGGTGTACATGTTTCCTGGAGTGAGTGCTTCCCAAACATTTGCATTCTGTGTGCCTCATTAATCTCCCTCCAAGGATAGCTGCTTTCTGACTGCCAGCATGGCAAAGTGGCTTGGTGCTTTTTTAGTTTGTTTTTGGTTTTTACGAGGTAGGGTCTCACTCTAGCCCAGGCTGACCTGGAATTCACTATGTAGTCTCAGGCTGGCCTTGAACTGATGTCGGTGGTGATCCTCCTACCTCTGCCTCCTGGGATTAAAGGCATGAGCCACCACACCCAGCAGCTGGATGCTTTTTAACTTTGTGTAAATAATATCATAAGTAGTACGTTCTCATCTATACCTGGCTTTTTACGCTCAATGTGTGACTCAGCTTGCTGCTGTTACCCTGTCGTTCTCCACCTTGCTGGGCTCCACGGTGTGATTAGACCACATGCTCACAGCCCTTCTACGAGTCCTGGGGCATTTGTTTTCAATCTAGGGCCTCAAGTGGGTGTTTTGCCAAGACCTTGAGCATGCTAGAGAAGCACATGTTCTACCACTCAGTTATGCCACCAGGTCTCAAGGTGGGACTTTCAGCAGTTTCGTCCCTGGCTTCTGGTCATAACTGAATGACTTGGGGGCAAACTAACATTTCTCCCTCTGCTGAACCCAAATTATCTTCACAATGGGGGGAGGGAGTTGAGGCAAGTTAGGAGCTAAAAATTCTTATGTCCATAGGGGACCACCTAAGCAGATACCTAGATGGGACTGAGGCCAACTTCTCAATGCCATTGCTTCAGAGTTCCAGGCATGTCCCAGGCCACACATTTTGTATTACCAGGCACAAACCATGGGTTATTGTGTGCACTGTGTGAGCACATACGTGTTCTCATTTGCAGGTGGCCAGCCATGTGTCTGTCAGCCCCCCCCCCATGTGCATGTTCATTGGTCTGTGCCCATCTGGGCAGCAGATGCAGGGGGGAGGGGAGAGTCTTAGCTAACACATCTAAGCAACACCATGAGCTGTTGCTTCCAGCTTATCTTAAAATAGCTACATGGAAGAAATCAGGCCAAGCTGAGCCCTGGGGAAAGGATGGGTGGAAAGCAGCGAGGAATGGCTCAGAGCCCCTCTCGTACTGTGTCCCCAAGCCTCCATCTCCCTGTAGCCCTGGAGGGAGCCCTTTCTCAGGCCTTGCAACCAGCAACAACTGACTGCACCTAAACAGTGTGCTCTCTCACCCCTCCATCCAGTCTCAGTGATGGGTGTGCAGGAGGCTGCCAGGTGCTGGCTGAAAGAGTACTAAGTACCCAACACACTCTGTTATCCACAGCATTACATATTCTCCTTGCACTGCTGACCCACCCCAGCTTCTAAGCAGGCAGAAGAAGTTCAGCAGCCTGGTTCTGAGGTATCCAGCTGCCTCATTGCTCTACCCTTCTCTGCCCACAGCCAGAGGAAGTGGCCCAGGAAGCTGGTGAGGAACCCCTGATCGAACCCATGATGGAGCCAGAAGGGGAGAGTTATGAGGAAACACCCCAGGTGAGGGGGCAGCAGAGCTGGGGAGGGTGAGCTCAGCCTCCAGGAAGATGGCTGCCATCCGTAGCTGAGGTGAGAGGTCTCTGGCATGGGAACGTTGGGCAAGGGGGCAAAGCCCTTGCTCCTTCTAGAACCCAGGCTCCAGGAGGTTGAAAGCAGGGGGAAGAGGACAGAAGGCACCTAGAACTGGGCCCCAGGCACCGCTGCCCAGGAATAGCTCAGCTGCGGATTTCTAACCTGTCCAGCGCATGGAACGTGCCTGGTTCTTCCTCAGGGGGAGGGCTCTGGCAGCCGCTTGATCGCCAACCCCCTCCCTTTTGCTCTTCTCTACACCTTCCCTCTGATGCAGGAGGACTACCAGGAATATGAACCAGAAGCGTAAGGACCCAGGACGGTCCTCCACCAGCAGCACAATTCCTTCCCTGTCCCTACCCGTCCTCCCCCTCACCCCCAAGAGCCAGGGCTGTCCCACCCTTCACCCCAAATACGAGATCTTCCTTCGGCTTCGAGGAGCCTCCTCGGGGCCTGTGTTAAGTGTCTGCCCTTTTGTCTGTCCTAACTGCCCGCGTCCAACCCTGGGGCGTGGACTGGACCCAGGCTGCGACCGTGGCTGGGAGCCCTGCCCCACCAGCGTTGTCCCCCGACCACCCTGTCCAGTGTTTGCGCGGATGTAGCATGTTCTATATTTTTAAATGAAGATGGGAAAAGCGACGGCTCCTCCCCCAACCCCAACCAAAGCTCTCCAAGGGGCCCCCCACCGGGCAGCTCCACTTCGACCTCCAAAAACTTTTTTTTTTAGACCCCAAACCAGGAGCCAGGTTGTGCCATGCCCCCCTCCCTCAGCCCGCCCAGTCCGTGCGCGGGCGTCGTGTGTTGTGATCGTGGCATGGAAAGTCCCCCCCATCCCTCGTGTGAGCGTGTCCCGGGCGGGCGGGCCCGGCTGCCCCCCGCGTGTCCATGAATAAAGCCAATCTGTCTGTAGCCAGCGCCGCAAGGCAGGGCCGGGGCTGGGCACCAGGTGCCGACTGCAGATGAGCTTGCGGGTCCCGGATTGCCCCTCTGCTCTTTGGGGTCTGGCACACTTGGGCCAGGTCCAGCATACCCATCTGGGATCTCCACCTCTTCATATCTTACTCGGCTCCGGCCCCTGACGTGGGGAGGGGGCAGTGTCCCACCCCCCCCGTGTCCTCTCCCCCTCCCCAGCGCACAGGGACGTGAAGTTGACTTGGAGGCGGGAAGTGGGCATCCCACGCCATCTGCTGGCCGTAAAGCTCTGGGGGTGGGGGGTGTAGGACCCAGGGAAGCCCAGAGCCGCGCCGGCATCGCGAACGCGCGGATGCACACGCACACGTGGACACGCGCGCTCCCCGGACAGTGCGCACGGGCAGACATGGCGCGCTGTCACCGATGCAAGATGTGCCAGCCGAGAAGCCTTCGGAAACCAGCCACGCCAGGCATCGAAAGAAGCTTAAGCGCTGACAGACCTCTCCCACTCCAGAATGTGCACACACACCCACACCCCTCCGCACACCTGCCCATCGCAGAGAAACCCACGGGGGAGGGCAATTTGCCAGGAAGGCGCTCCATCCTCGTTGGAAGGGCCACTGAAAGTTTCAGATCTCAGCGGAAGTGTGGGCAAGGGTCGGCAGAAAACTGGGATGCGGTCCAGGAACCGGGAACCAAGCCGGATGGGCACTAGAGGGCCCTCATCTCCGCCTCGGAGAGGAGGAAGTGGAGGCCCCACCCAGGCCGCTGCGAAGTCGCAGCCTTTGCTGTCACGGAGCTCCGGGCTCCAAGGCTCCACCCCCACTAATGCAGCATCATCCCCTTTCGCAGTTAGAAAACCCGCCCCGTCCCCATAGGCCCGCCCCCCCATCCGTGCAGGAGCCACCTTCAACTTGGCAACCACACCTGCGAAAGACCACGCCCACTTTAATGCCTGGATGGGCCCCGGTATCTAGCCTTGTTCTGTTCAATCCTTAAATTATTAATGTGTCCTTTCCCGAGTTGTTGGAGGGAAGAGAAGATTGGGTAAGTGAGAGTGAATCCCTTTCGGGCGAACTAAAACACAACACCCCACAATCCTCTAGGGATTGCAAATTCGTAGCCCTCAAGCTGAATTTGGATAGAGAGCTGTGTTTCATAAGATTTAAAATTTACTGAGCTTGAATACATTTTCCGGGTGGCCACCATTCTTATTTGTCCTGTTGTATTCCACCTATCCACCTCGGCCATCTTAATGAACTTGCTATCCTCTAACCAGAGTTTGGGGGCTCAGTCGTTAAAGGCACTTGTTGCTTGCAAAGCATGCCAGCCTGGGTTCGATTCCCCAGCCACTCACATAAAGCCATCTAATGTGTTTATTTGCAGTGGCAAGAGATCTGGGGCAAACGTGTGTGTGCATACACACATACACACAAGCAAATAATTTTTTAAAAAAGGAAAAAGAGGAGCTGAGGAGATGGCTCAGCAGTTAAAGGCACTTGCTTGCAAAGCCTGCTAGGCCGGGATTCAATTCCTAGCATCCATGTAAAACTAGGCACAGAAAGTGGTACAAGGATTCGGTGTTCATTTGCAGTGCCAAAGGACCCTGGTGTACTCATCACACACACACACACACACACACACACACACACACACACACACACACACTGCAAATAAATAAAAATAAAAAGTACTTTTTTAAGGTAGGTTCTCACTCTAGCCCAGGCTGACCTGGAACTCACTCTGTAGTCCCAGGCTGGTATCAAACTCATGGGGATCCTTCTACATCTGCCTCCCAAGTGCTGGGACTAAAGGCATGTGACACCACGCCCTGCAAGAAAATATTTTTTAAGAAAATAGTTTGTAGCCAGGCATGGTGAATACACACCTGTAATTCCAGCACTCAAGAGTCCGAGGCAGGAGGATCACTGTGAGTTCCATGACAGCCAGAACCATATAGCAGATCCTATCTCAAACAGACAGAACCAGAGAGTTGTGTGGCCTATGATTGCATAATCAATACCTGCCTCCCATTATTATTACTATTATTATTATTTGTTTATTTAGTGGTTCTACGAATGAGTTATCTCAAATTCCTAATCCCCATTTTTAGATGCCAAAACCAGGCTCACCATCTGGCTAGAGGGGAGATTTATTCCTCCTTCCCAAGTGCCAAGCTCTGCACCTGGCCCCACTGAGAATGGTTCTGCTCAGAGACCAATGTTTCCATCCACCAGGGCTACTTTAAATACCTTCTAGGCACAGGCCCAGAAGGCAGTCCTGTGTGTGTTTGTGTATATGGACCCACATAGCTCACAGGAATAAAGCTATTTCCCAAATGCCTAGCGTGTCCCAGGAATGCAGCCCTTCCCTTTATTAATTTCACTTGAAGCCACGCTCAAGATTTCCTACTACCCCAACCTACAGAAGTGGGAATAGAACTCAGAAAGACAAAGCTGCCTGCCCTGGGCACAATGAACCCTAAGCCTGACTCCAAATCCCAACACCTTTGGAATTTCAACTTTCTTTGGCTTCAAGGAGAGACAAACAAATGAAAAACATTGACAGCAGGCGAATGTGGAGATTACAGATATACAATGTCAGGGAGACTGGGGGTGATAGTGGAGACTTTGAGTGTGTACCCTTACTTCTGTGGTAGAGACATACCACATATGTGCTCTGTATGTCTCTGTGCTCACGTGTGTACGTGGATGATACCCACCTGTGTTTCATACATTCATTTAGTCATCCAATAGTATGCATTGCTCACCTGCTCTGTTCTTAGAAGTGAAGGATTTCAGGGGACAGTCCAGGCCGATATGCTCAGCTCACTTTTCAGTAATCACAGAACAATCAACAAAGCCCAGTGTGGGCACTCACCCAGCCCTCAGGAGGCTGAGGTAGGAGGATTATAAATTTGAGACTAACTTGAACAACATAGCAAGACCCTAACAGTCTCATAAAGAAGACAGAAAGGGGGCAAATTAAGATAATTTCAAGCTTTAAGAAAAGCACAAAAGAAAGCAATGTGCTGGAAGGTCAATAGGAGGGGGGATGAGTAATGATAAAGTAGCTAGAGGTCCACCGTCTGAACAGGAGAGGCAGAGAGGAAGCCTGAAGGAAGAGGGCGTCATGAGAAAGTCTGGACACCTGCCTACGTGTTTCTATGTGTGTGCCTTCTCTCCATAGGGTTGATACCTTCAGGCCTCCCAAGATTCCTTGGGGCATCCAGCTCCACCTTTCCTGTTTCTCTGTCTTTTCCCGTGACCTTTCCTCCTGGGCAGCAAACCCTTCCTATGCTAAGCTTTTGTTTCTCCTCACCACCTCATCCTGCTCATCCACATCAGCTCCCTGGGGACTCCTACTGGACAGCTGGCTGGAAAACTGCCCGCTCCTCCTCATGAAGGGCTGGGGATTGTCCCTCACGTCTCCACTGGTTGTCTGCCTCCCCACACCCAACCCTGTGGTTGTGGTTTCAGGGCTTTCTCTGGAACTTTATTTTTGTTTTCTCTCTTCCCTATTTATAGCTCTCTCCCCTCTCTGCATCCATCCTGTTGCCTAGAAACGGGCGCTGGGCTGAGGATGGTGGGGGGGAGACCAGACAGAGCCCAGGCAAAGGGGGAAGGAAGACATATCACCCAGTCCCCTCCCCACCCCCAGCACCACCTCCAGGCTCCCAGAAGCCCACTCTGCCCTCTGCCCAGCACCCACGGATGTTTGTTAAAGAGTAAAACAAAATGTGAAAACAGCAGCCCTCTGTGTACAGCTTCTAAAGGGCATGATGGGTGATTTCATTTGAGCATCTTAATAGCATACTGTGTCTGAGGCGTGATGGAGAAAATGAGGCTTCAGAAAGCAAAGTTTCTACAACCAAAGCATTCTGCCCAGAAACTCCACGCTCTGCATTTGTTAGCCTTGGGATACTGGCTTGAACAATGAAAGAGCTGAAAACATAAATTATTCCATAATCCATTAATTGCAAGATGGTAAAGAAAAAGCAGTTTTTAACAATTTTGCCACATACCAAGCTGCCAGTCATGTTTCTGCTGTGCCGTTCAATGCCCCAGCCATGCTCCAACCTTGCTCTTTACCTTCTCTGCCACACCTTCCCCATAACCACACGCCACCCCACATGCCCCCACCAGGTCCTCACCTTGCTCAACTGCAGCTCCCACACTACCTTCCACAGATTGGAGCAGGAGGCTGGAGCATTTGTCCTGGGACTGCCACTTCACTAACAGTGACATTGATGAGTTCATACAACCTCTCAGAGCCTCGGTTTCTTCAACTCCTGGTGGAAAAGTGCTTTGTAAACTGCAGAGTGGGTGTGGTTAATCGTGAGGGATCAAGTGGAATATTAACACTGTTATTATTATTATTATTATTTATTAGGCCCAAGAGGTGGGGGAGGGGAGACAAAATGAGCTCTGGGATTAGTGAAGGAGAGCCTAGTTCATTTCCAGAAAGAAAGTCCACTTTTCCTGCAGAATGAGCAGCAGAAGAGGACTGACTTCCTATGAGACCCTCTTGTGTGTTATGCTGGCTTTTTGTGTCTGGTCTCCTATTGTCTCCCCCACCTGCTCCCTGTCTCCCCCCCCCCAAGGCCCACCCTTGCCTTCCAAATAGGCTCTCTGGGCAGAGGGGGAGGGGCTGCCAAGGAGCAGCTGGGCCATGATTCAGCCTGAGTCACCCATCCAAATTCTGGGCCACCCCAGTCCGCAGCTGCTGGGGGTTGGGAGTTGCAGAGAGGGAAGAAGATGTCTTTGTGGGCATCAGATTGTATTCTCTTTTTTATTTTTATTTTTCAGTACTGGGCACTGAATCCAGGGCCTTGTGTATGCTAGACAAGTACTTTACTACTGAGTTACTATCCCAGATCTTTATTATTATTATTATTATTATTATTATTATTATTATTATTATTATTATTATCTTGAGACAGTCTTGAAAAGGTTTCCAGGCTGTGTAGCCCAAGCTGGCCTCAAACTCTCAACCTGCCTCAACACCCTAAGTAGCTGATCTTACAGGCTTGTGCCACCATGCCTAGATAGTTGTGTCGTTCTATGCCCCAGGCCAGGCAGCCTCAGAAGGCAGCACTGTGAGGACAGTATGGGTGAGGAGATCAGGGAGGTGGCTTCAAGGGTGTTCATTATCTGGGCTGACTGTGCTAGGGGGTAGGGAGTGTTGAATATCCATGCATAGCTGAGTGGGCTAATAGTGTGGCTGAAGTGATTTCCAGCTTTGTTCCTTTCTAGCTGTGTGACACTAGGAAGTTATGTAACTCCTCTGAATGTCAGTTTCGTCATCTGTGCAATGGGAATAGTAAGCAACATTCATCTCAGATAGTTTCCTTAAGAATTAAATAGACAGGGATGGAGAGATTGCTCAGTGGCTAAAGGTGCTTCCTTGTAAAACCTAATGGCCTGGGTTGGATTCCCCAGTAAAGCCATACACACAAAGTGGCTCATGTGCCTGGAGTTTGTTTGCAGTAGTAGGAGGTCCTTATGAACCCCTTCTCTCTATCTCTCCCTCAAATAAGTAAATAAATCAATATTTTTAAATAAAAGAATGCAATAGGCTTGGGAGGCTGAGGTAGGAGGATTTTGTGAGTTCAAGGCCAGCCTGAGACTACATAGTGAATTCCAGGTCAGCCTGGGCTAGAGTGAGACCCTACCTCAAAAAGTAGGAGGAAGAAAAGGAGGAAGAGGAGGAAGGGGAGGAGGAGGAGGAGGAAGAAAGAAAGAAAGCAATAGACAATGAAGACTACAGGAGACTCTGGGACTGTGGTAGCATTACCCTCCCCTCAGGTATGCCATGTACATGAGAAGCATCTGAACAAGCTGAGCGAGTGCATGGCCTGCACATTTCCTGATGAATTAGAGCTGTGTGTGTATCCCTGAAGCACTGGAACTTTATGTGAAAACTATGAAAAGTTGGGTCTGTGTGCCACTGCCCGTTGCACAGAATCCCCACACATAGCGCACACACTGTCCCTAAAGGCTTCCATTTGTTGAAATTCAGCCTAGACCAGAACTAGTGTGCAGGTGAAGGGGACAGAGACTATGGATGCTATAGTATTAGAAATCTCAAGCCATCTTCAAAGCATTCAAGTTCAAGTAAAGCTAGATGGGGGTATATGGCCGGACCCCAAGTGTGTTTGGGCCTGGGTGTAAAGTGGTATTGTAAAATGAACTAGATATGAACATGAGATTGAGGGAAGGAAGCTTGAGAGACACACTGTGTGTGCTCGGGAGCATGTGCATACCAAGCACTTGCAGGATGGTACTGGGGGCTGGCTGCTGTCTCTGCTCTGGAACAGTCTGCTTGTCTCCATGGTGCCTGTTGCCACACACGCTTGCTTTTCAGAAAGTCACTGGGATTGTTTGTTCCACCCCCGGCCTGGGCACCCGCCAAGAAGCTGCAGGCTCTTGTTTATCATGTGGTGCATAAAGATGTGTATGACTCCGCGGTGGCAGCCCAGCCTGAGATACAAGCACACACTCACATGAGTATGGGTGACCATGTTTCTTGTCCCAGGGGGAGCCCAAGTTCTAGGCCTAGGCAGACTCTCCACATAGAAACACAAATAACTCTCCAGCAATGCCAGGTGGATACGAGATCACTCTGGCAACCCCAAAGTTCCAGGAAAGTATGGCAGTCACTTGCCTTGGGTTTGGTCCCTTGCTCCACTGTCATCCTCAAAATGACTTACTAGACAGTGATTGGCTGGACCTGGCTCACTACCCACCCCATAATTGGTAGGAAGGTAGGCCCTTAAGGAAAACGGAAGTGCCAACATAAAAAAAGTGTGTGTGTGTGTGTGTGTGTGTGTGTGTGTGTGTGTGTGTGTGTGCTGTGTTTGGTGTAACAGTGGCATCTTCACAAGGTCTACATTATGCCAGGCCCTTGCAGAAATCTCAGGGCATTCGAGTGCTACCTATGGAGATGTGAAGTTCAGAGACCTCAGCCAAGGAAGGCTACACAGCTAGCACTGCTGAAACCAACACTGAGTGCATTTCGGCTGCTTCTCTGCCTGTTTTCACCTCCTTCATGTTTTGTTGTCTGGATTTAAAAAAAATATTTTATCAGCAATTCCTTTTGGAATGAAAGTGATCAGGAGACTCAGAGGGGAAGCGATCATGACTGTGCCCTCATAACAGACGTTGCCAGAGCTCTGATCTCCTTCCTTTCAGAGGCCTGATCATTTTGTGCCGCCAGCAGGACTCTAAGCAGCCAGTACGGCTGCCTCTGTCAGAAAGATACACTTGGGCTCCTGGAACCATTTTGCCCCATGCGTGTGGGTCAGAAGTGCTTGGAAATTAACACACAGCCCCCCACACACACACACATCCAGGGGACAGACAGATATTGGAATATGTATACTTCAGATCCATTGCCATTGGTCAAAGGAATTCTGAAGCATACAGTTCCCAGATCCCCTATTTTCTAAGACTTCAATGCAGAATTAAGCCTCACTCATCCACTGTGGTAGTTGGCTTAATAACAACCTCTCGTTGGCTGCCTTCCCTCCCTGGGTCACCTTTTTACTCTCCTGCTGGTGCCCTTGCATCTCACAAATAAGCCACATGTCTTCCATCTCAGGCTCTCTTGGCCACCCCAGGAATCTGGATCTCACCCCTGCCTCGAGCCTCCTGTTCTTTCTTGCTGGCTTCTGTCCTGGGCCACTCCCATCTTAACCTATCCCACTTCACTTGCATTGTGGTTTTGTGACAGGGTATTATGTGTCTCCCCACTTCCCAAAGCATGTACTGCCATGCTCAGTGGCCACACCTCTTTTCTTTCTCAGACCTCTTGGAAAATATGCTTACTTGCTAATTTCTCTTCCTCCTGTTTGCACGCCTAGGGTTCCTGTGGTGGACCTCGAACCTTCCAGTGTCCCCATTTGGTTAATGCTTTCCCTCTATATTCTGACTTCCCTCCATGACCTCCACCATCCGCTCTTCATTGACGAACTGCCTAGTATGTCTCCAGCAACAGTGGCCACTTCATGTCACAGCTCTCCCACAAGCCTTACCTTGCTTTCAGGGCTCACCCTGGGTATCTCCTAACTGAGGCAGCAAAATCCTCTCCCTTGACATCCACACCCACCTCATGACCAAAGCCTACTGAGTTTCCATCTAAATAGGTCTTGGGTCTCCTCCTCTCCCTCCCATACCCATCTCCATCTCCTTGCCTGAACAGTGGTCACAGCCTCCTCTCATGTGCATAGGTTCTGCTCCTATACAGGGAGACACTGTAAATCAAGGCTGGTTCTTGCCAGTTTTCGTGTCTTGTGAACCTCCCTAAGCCTCGGTTACTTCCTCTATATCATGTAGCCAGTAATATTCACCTTGAAGGGGCAGAGGGAATTGTGGCTGGGGGCGGGGGAGCAGCGGGATGAAATGATAAATGCAGACTGGGGTTTGGAAACCGAAGCTAAGTGCCCTTCAGACGGTAAAAGCCATTTTCAGCACCAGAAATATTAGAGAGCGTCTCTGGCGTGTGCTGTCCGTGGTGCTGAAAACGAGCCTGGCCATTTTCTCCTTTCTCTGCTTGACCATGGTTTTTTGTTTTATTATGTTTTAATTTATTGTTTTTTAAACTGGCAAAGCTTACTTTTATTATGTTAGGTGATAAGAATTGAGTCATTGTGAATAATGTTTTTTTTTGAGACAGGGTCTTGCTATATAACCCTGGCTGGCCTGGTACCCACTAGGTAGCCCATGCTGGCCTTGAACTCAGGGCTATCTTCCTCTCCTATCTCATCCTCAACATGCATCACACTGGGTTTGTCCCATGGATTTTAAATCTTGACCTCAGCTAGACTTTTTTAAAATTAAGGTCACAGTGGCCAGGCATGGTGGTGCACACATTTAATCCCAGCACTCATGAGGCAGAGGTGGGAGGATAGCTGGGAGTTCAAGGCCAGCCTAGGACTACAGAATGGGATCCAGGTCAGCCTGGGTTAGAGTAAGACCCTACCTTGAAAACAAAAAAAAAATTAAGGGCAGACACGGTGGCACATGCCTTTAATCCCAGCAGTCAGGAGGCAGAGGTAGGAGGATCTCTGTGAGTTCGAGGCCAGCCTGAGACTACATAGTGAATTCCAGGTCAGCCTGGGCTAGGGTGAGACCCTACCTCAAAAAACAAAAACAAAAAATTAAGGTCACAGTGACATGATTCACCACATAAAGGTCAACTCTAACCCTAAAATTAGCTAAGCATGAAATTTCAAAAGTTACATTGCAAACATTTGTAATCCCAAACAAGTAATTTATCTGAATGTTTTCTTTTCTGAAAACTGTGGATATAAGACATTCATAGCAACTTGTTCCTGAGTGATTAGACATAGAAAGAGTTTCATTAGCATTGGTTATTACCATTAAGCGTGTGGCTTCATAGTTCAGAAGCGAGGAGGTCTTGTCACCGCTAGGACAATGACAATGTGTAGTCAGATCTGAGAAGTCAAAGAGGGAGGAGCCCACTTCTCTGCCTGGAAATGTGAAGGGAAGGAGGGAGGGAGCGAGCAGAGAGTCTTTGGCAAGGTCACTCGTCTGCAAGCCCCTGGACACCTCCTTCAGGCGTCTTTATTCTTCCATGATGACAGTGAGGTGATTTATGTCAGTCCCATTTTACAGATGAGAAAACCGAGGCACAAAGAGGCGAACTGACTTGCGTGAGGGTTTTCCAGGGAAGAGCCAGGCTCACCCAGACTGGAGGGTGGGCGGACACTCTGTTGGGGAGGCCAACAGAGGGAGAATGGAATGCGCCTCCCAGTGCCACCATCGCTTGTCCCCACCACTCGCGGGAGCGTGGGCAGCGGTGAGACAAAGGACCGGGGGCGGGGCGGAGCGGGGGCAGAAGAAGGCCGGAAGTGCGGCCGAGGGGGAGGTGGGAAATTTCCTCGCAGAGGCAGCTTGGAGATCGCATCGACCTGGATCCCCCGGGCCGGCACCACATGTCCTTGGACAAGTGACTGTCCCCCCCCCCCAGGAGCCGCGGTAAACCGGGAGCCTCGGGTGATGGATGGGATCTGAGACCCTATCCAGCCTCCAGCAGGCGCGCAGGGCCCCTGGGTGTGCCGGGCTGTGAAGCGAGGACCGAGCCCGGAAGGGTCGGGAGCTCGGGGTCGGTCGGCGAGGGGCCCCGGGCCGGGGCGCCCCTCCCGCGCCAGAGCCCGCTCGTCCCGGGCGGCACCGCCCCCTCCGGGTTCCGAGGCTGAGGCTAGCGCGCATGCCCGGGGCGGGGCGCGGAGCCGGCTCCGGGGACGACGGCGCGGAGTCCGCCCGCCAGCCGAGCCGGACGCAGCCCCGGCGCTTCGGGTGGCGGCGGCGGCGGGAACCGGAGCTCAGCGCGCCGAGGAGCCGGAGCGGCGGTGGCCCCGCCGGGTAAGCGCTGCGGACGTACCCGCGGTTCCCCCCCGGGCCCGGCGGCCGCGCTGCAGCCGCTGTCCAGGGTCCTGGAGGTCTCCCGGCGCCCGCCCGGGCTCCCGCGACGCGCACCCAAGTGTGCGGGGCGCGGCCGGCCGGGAGGCGGCGGGGATCGGTGTCCAAGCTCCTCGCTCGGGCAGGCGGGCGGGCGGGGCAGGGGCGGGGGTGCGTCCCCGGTGTCCCAGGCCAAGTCCCCCGAGGGTCCCTGGGGTCAGGCTGTCCTGCGTGTGGCACTCGAGGCCCCCGCGTCCAGTGTCACCGCCACGGGCTGCTTTGTTCCGCACCGCGGGGCGGGAGGGGATGCTTCCCGCCACCGAGGAAGGGGGAGGGGGTGGGGGTCCGCCCGCGTTGATTCATCTCCCCGGAGCAAGCTCGGCACTCAGTGGTTTCACTCACCGTCACACACCCAGTGTGGCCACACACTCCGAGACATGGTCGCAGCTCACCATGTTCACACAGGGCACCTCATTCCCCGGGCGAGGCCACAGGTCTACACACGGAAACGCACACACACGCACATGCACACACAATGCATAAATACACATAAACATGCGCGCGCCCTGGTCCTTGGTCATTACATTAGACTCATAATATGGCCACCTGTGCACCCACCCGGTATACCAAATGGGAGACTCGAGTACACACTCAGCCAGCCACTGCTCACAGCTCCGCATTCACACCAGCCATCACAACACACAGCCACCCTGCTCTGACCTCCTTGTGTTCATGGTGTCCCTCTTGGACCCCTAGACCCTGGAGTGGGCGGTCAGCCTTGCGCTACCCTGTCACACTCACACACTGTCTATTAGCTTGGTGTTTATCTCCACCCACACTAGCCCAAGTTTGCGCACCCTTAATCGTCCATTCTTATCCTCCTGGGCATTGGCAGATGGACAGATGGATGGATGGTCTGGGAGCTGTTTCTTGAAGATGTCACCCTTTGTGAGACTCATTCTCCCTGCTTAGAACTAGACAGGAGGCTTGCTGTTGAGGGGTCAAATGCTATCAGTCACACTCACAGGCAGACAAAGTCCCACAAGCCTTTGTCAATTGTGTCACCACAGGAGGAGATGTAGGTAGGTATCTGGCAGCTCGGGCCCTGATTTGGGGTGTAGGGATGGCTCCAGACTAGGAAGGAATCCTGGAAGGAAAGGAACAGGCCAGATTCACAGGACGGGTCTGCCTGGGAGCCTGAGAATGTGAGGCCATTTGGTCATGATGTGCATTCCCACAGGGTCCTATTGGCCCTCGTGAGGCACAAATACACAGGCCATTCTACACACACTACTCCTCAGTAGCCAGGTCCTGACCCCAGACTGACCTAAGCTGGTGCAGTCCTCCACAGGAGTCTAGTCACTCACCCAGTGACACCAGGTGAGCTCGTCGGTTCACCTCCAGTCATTACAATCTGCTACCTCCACTGGGCACATGCACCTACTTATGTTCATTGGTGCAGCCATATGTTCCCAGCTTGTGCGTGTTCTCACAGGTAGGTGTGGATGTAGGCACTCCTTGGCTTCCTCCACTGCATACTGGTACTATTCCTGTGAGGACCACGGAATTTGAAGTATCTTTGGCTTGGCCACCAAAGAAATATTTTTTGAAGATCCAATGTTAGTGTCCAAGACCTTGGTTGAGAACTTGGGAAGAACCCAGGTGTTGGGCTCAGCCGCAACTGACTTTGAACTTCAAACTCCTTCCCCTCAGCTATGTGCCCTTGGTCAAGACTTTTCTCTTGACTTCAGTCTTCTCATCTGTGGAATGGGGTGATAAAGGCCCCTCCTTATAAGATGTTGTGGGGTCTAAATGATGACATGAACCCAAGAATGCAGAGCTCGGGGCTGAGCACACAGTGATGGAGGTGTGTTCTGGTGGGAGGTTGGAGGCAGAGGAGGTGGGGTTCCAGGACTGGGCTGCCTCTTTCTGTAGTGACTGGAGAATACTGACTAAGACTTCATCAGAGCCAAGAAGGGCCCAGTAGAGCTGTGAGCAGCAGACCCTCTGGCATTTCACCCTGAGTAATTAGAGTGGGAAACTGTGGCTCAGGGAATAGAAAAACTCACCCCAAATCACAGAACAAGTCAGTGACTAAGCTGGGGCTTGACCCTTATCTTTCTCCATCCCCAGCCAAGCTGTTTGTTCCCCTCCACTGGACCTAATCCCAACTCAGAGTCTGAAAAGGGGAATCCGGCGTCTTCCAGTGAGGATTGCTAAAGGAGTGTGTGTATATCTGGCCATGATTGTTTCTCAGACCCTCTCTTCCTTCCTCCGGAAAATAGCATGTCACCTACCTAACAGCTGCACAAGGTCAGCACATAGCAAGCACTTGATGTGAGCAAGGTCACTACCTGCCTTCATTGGCATCTAGGTGAAGGGTCAAACCTTAGGTGGCCATAGGCCAGGAGGATAACGTACATGGAGGGCTGGCAATAAGAAAAACACAGGCAAACTCAGTGATGCGTGGCAATGGACAGACAGCCTCTGGGTCCAGAACACTGTGGAGAAGGATGGAGATTATGGCTAATTGGAGTGTCAGTGCCCATCGAAGGAGGCAGCCCTGCTTGGCTCCTGCTGACTGTTGCTATGCAAGGAAGCACGATCCTATTGCCAAATTTCAATTTTCCAGAAGAATATGGACATCTGATTCTCACATAAACTCTTCAAATTTTTAAATGTAGATCAGTTCATTCCTTTATATACTTAAGATTGATTTTTTTTTAGCATTCTGGGCCAAGTAAGCATTCTTAAGGCCAGATTTTACTGATTTTCATGTCGGCTACGGCCCTTCCCAACTCAGCCCCTCCTCATCCACCCGCCCCCTCCTGGGAGCGCAGCTGGGCTCTGACAGGCTGAGTAGATAAAAGCAGGCTTGCCATGTACACAGCCTGGCCCTAAAATGAGCAGAATCCTGAACACCCTTGTTTTCTTTAATTCTCACAATAAACCTGGGGGTGGGAGACAAGGGGTGGATTTGTCAGGGTCTTCAGGGAGAAAGACTTTGTGCTTGAGGCCACAGAGCTGGAGGGCTGCCTACATTTTCCATCCAGGCCACACCAGGATGCAGAGGCTGATGTGTGTGTGACTTTTGGGCTAGGTTATCACTGTGAACTGACAGCAGAGGGGGAACCCAGCACACCCCTACTCTATAGCCTCTTCTGACCCCTACCAGCTGCAGCTTCCTCCCCGTAGTCCTGTTAGGAAGCTGTTGAGTTTCTATTTGTCAAAGGAAGAAACTGAGGCAGGCATGGCAAACAAATCTTGGTCCTCACTTGGAATCTGGATCTTTTCCATTGCCAATTCACCCAGGCATTCTGCTTTATAATGTCCTTTCCCACAACCCCAAGAACTGGCAAGATCAGAGGTCATAAGCAGCTGACCTAGGGGTCCAAAAGAATTGTTTTGTTGCTCTTCATAAAATATGAGCCCAAACTCAAAATATAGGAAATCCAGATTTGTGTCTTCGCTTGATGACTTAGGAGACCAGGCCATACAGAAGCCTCACTCCCGTCTTACTCCAGTCCCTACCACTCCCTTCTGTCTTTCTCACTCTAAAGAGGCCATGAGTCTTTAGTTGTCTCCTTTGCTCTGTTTGTTTTTCTTATGGGAGAAAAAAATATTGATTTCTACCCATGTCACTATCAACAGGCAAAAGTGAAGAGTGGCATCTATGTCACTCAAGTCTGATACCTGCCTGACCCCCGCAGACCATGACCTTCCAATTCCTCTTTTTTGGGGGGCAGTTTTCAAGGTAGGGTCTCGCTCTAAGGCTGACCTTGAATTCACTATGTAGCCTCAGGGTGTCCTTAAATTCCTCATTTTTATGCTGATGAAAACCACGCCTTTAATCCCCCCCCCCCCCCCCCCCCCCCCCCCCCCCCCCCCCCCCCCCCCCCCCCCCGCACTAGGGAGGCAGAGGTAGGAGGATCACCGTGAGTTCAAGGCCACCCTGAGACTACATAGTGAATTCCAGGTCAGTCTGGACTAGAGCAAGACCCTACCTCGAAAAACCAAAAAAGAAAGAAAGAAAGAAAGAAAGAAAGAAAGAAAACCAGACCCTAGAATTAAACCAGACCTCTCCTGTGCTTGAAACCTGTCTCCCACCTGACTCCTGCATGTCCCCCATTAATCCAAGAGACACCCTTATCCACCTTCTCCAATCTCAGAGGCCCATTTCATCTGCAAAACTTCCCTACTCCTGTGCCTTCATCTCAGTTCTGATTTCCATCCCCTGTAAGTTTCAAGCTCATGATTTAGGGGATCCAGTGATCATCAATATTAGTGAGACCCATCAGGAGCCTGAAGTCTAGTCAGGGACTCAGAAGGTATATGAACAGATATAGAGTGGTAGAAACCCAATTAGGGAAAGAACATGGGGCCATGGGACCCCAGAGGAAGCTGGTAGACAAGGCTTTCTGTAGGAAGAAGCATATAATATATGACCCAAAGTCTTCATAAGACATAGCCTGGAGGGCTGGGCAGGTGGCCCAGAAGTTAAAGGTGCTTGCTTGCAAAGCTGGCCTGACTGCCTAGGTTCTATTCTCCAGTACCCAGGTGCACAACGTGGTTATGTGTCTGGAGTTTGTTTGCAGTGGCAGAAGGGCTTGGTGTACCCATACACATAATCTCTCTCTCTCTCTCTCTCTCTCTCTCTCTCTCTCTCTCTCTCTCTCTCTCTCTCCCTCTCTCTCTCTCTCCTCCAAATAAATAAATATTAAAAAAAGAAAAAACAGCCTGGTAAAGAGGTAGGGAAAGATTCTCCAATCAGCAAGTGTTTGAAGGCTGAGATGAGAAAGCATCTGAAGCTATTGCTGAGCCAACCAGCACACTCGAATGTGTGTGCTTGCCCGTGTGTGTGCGTGTGCATGTGTGCATGTGTGTGTGCCTGTGTGTGCATGTGTGCCTGCCTGTGTGTGCATGTGTGTGTGCGCGCGCATGCACGTGCATATGTCAGTGCGTGCGTGTGTGTGAGTGCATACGTGTGTGCATGCGTGTATGTGCTTTTGGGGTGTGATCTTTCCATATCAGTACATAAGTGGATATATACTGGTTTAGAAACATTAAAAAGTTGGGCGTGGTGGCTCACGCCTTTAATCCCAGCACTCAGGAGGCAGAGGTAGGAGCATCACCTTGAGTTCAAGGCCACCCTGAGACTACATAGTGAATTCCAGGTCAGCCTGGACTAGAACGAGACCCTACCTCGAAAAACCAAAAAAATAAAAATAAAAAAAGAAAGAAACACATTAAAGAGATGCCCCTAACCACAAAGTAGTAGACAGACATTCAGTATTTTTCAAAGTTACACATGCCCTGCAAACATTACAGTGATGCCAGAAGATGATGCTAGGGAGCTGCAAGTCCCTCCAGCCTCCAGCCAATGTCAGTGCTTTCCTCCTGTGTCTGTCGTAATGCAAATGTAAATTGGTCCCAGTCCTGGAGAGGTTACAGCCCACGCGGCTATGCACAGGATAATAATGGATCATAGTAACAAACAACTATGCTACTGTTTAGGTATATACTATAGGATATTTTTAAAAAATTATTTAGGGCAATGAGGAATTGGGGATAACAACTCATTGTTGGCCCACTAAACAATGTAACTCATTATGGACAATAAAAAATAATTTAAAATAAAAAAGAAAAGAAAAGAAAAGAAAATTATTTAGGGCTGAAGAGATGCTCAGTGATTAAGGCACTTGCCTGCAAAGCCTAATGACCAGGGTTCATTCGATTCCCCAGTACCCACACAAAGCAGGATGCACAAAGTAGCACATGCGTCTGGAATTCTTTTGCCTTGGTGCACCCATCCCCTCTCTCCCCTTGCAAATCAATCAGTAAATCAATCAATAAATAATTGATTTGCACATGTGTGTATATGTATGTACGGGCACACCACGGCCTCTTGCCACTTCAAATGAACTCCAGACACATGCACCACTTTGCACGGGCGGTGCTAAGGAGTGGAAACAGAGCTGGCAGACTTTATAAGCAAGCACCTTTAATCACTGAGCCATCTCCCCAGCCCATATGATGCTTTTTATTTTTGTTGTTTTCTTGTGGTGCTGAGGATTGAAACCAGGGCTTTGCATGTGCTAAGCAATTGCTTTACCACGGAGCCACATCCCAGCTCTTCACGGTCATTTTAGAGTGAGCATCCCACTAGAAACAGCTCGCTGCATTACTCCAGCAGCATCGCAGGCCTGCCGGGTCTCTGGATTGCATCAAGAGGCCACATTAAGTCACTGACCCATACCGTTTAGGTCTGTGTAAGTACACTGTGTGATGTTTGAGCAACAATAAAATCATCAGAAATACATTTCTCAGAACACATCTGCATCGTTACCTGATGAATGACTGGGCCATGTCACATGTAACTCAAATTCAGATGATACAAAGGGGCATGCAAAGAAGAGTCTCAGCACTAAGGTTGTGGCTCAGTGGATAAACTGCTTGCTATGAAAACATGAGGACCTGAGTTCAGATCCCCAAAACCCACACAAAAAATGCAGGCATGGCAGCACATATCTGTAACCCCAGTGCTTGGGAAGCAGAGATAGGAGAGTCCTTGGCCAGGGCTTGCTGGCCAGCTTATCTAGCCCAACCTGTTACTCTAGGCTCCGTGAGAGACCTTGTCTCAGCAAATAAGGTCAAGGATAATTGGCAAAGACAACATGGATTGACCTCTGGCCTCCACACACACGTGTGCAAACACATACATCCATGTACAACACATACACACAGGAAAAAGTCTGTTTCACCCTCAGATTCCTGGCCTTACACCATCATTGTTATTATTATTATTATTATTATTTATTATTTATTTGCAAGAACGCAGAGAGAAATGATCATGTCAGGGCCTCCCACCACTGCAACCAAACTCCAGATACATGCACCCCTTCGTATCTGGTTATACTTGAGCACTGGGGAATTAAAGTGAGCAGTCAGGCCTTGCAAGCAAGCAAGCATCTCTTCAGCCTCCTGGTCTTACTTTTGAGGGGCAATCACCGTGAAAATTTCATGGGATTTCATTCTAGAGTTTTCTGCCTATAAATAATCCCAGAAATGTGTGCCTGACTTTCTCCTTGGCTACATGCACGGAATCCTGGCAGTTATGTTTCCCTAAAGTGTCTTTTTTCACTCGCTTTATCTTTATCCTGAAGTTCTCTTCTAGTCACTCCACACACTCCTGTAGCTATGTGGCAGTCCATGTAGCTGTCTTACATGTCCCCATCACCTCATGATAGTTTCCTCACCAGCCATGCTCTGTGCCTTCTGATGTGCCTTCAGGACCTTTGGTACCATTATGGAGAAGGACACGCTGTCTTAAATGCTATGTGCATTGTAAACCTGAATAGAAATTGACAAATAGCCTTCCAAAAAGATTACAACCAATTTTATTTCCCAAGAACAAAGGGAGGGGCTGGAGAGATAGCTCAGCAGTTGAGGCACTTGCCTTCAAAGCCTAATGAGCTGGGTTCAATTCCCCAGTACCCACGTAAAGTCAGATGCACAAAGTGGTACATGTACCTGGAGTTCATTTGCAGTAGCTGGAGGCCCTGGCACACCTATTCTCTCTCTCTCTCTCTCTCTCTCTCTCTCTCTCTCTCTCTCTCTCTCTCTCTCTCTCTTCTCTCTATATCTCTCTGCTTACAAATAAATAAATCAAAATATTTTTTAAAAAAGAACAAAGGGAGTTTGGGTCTAGAAGTAGCATAGCTGATCTTAGAAAGATCATGCTGTTATTCATATAACTGATATTTATTGGGAACTTACTATGTACATGTCTATCATTGTCCTTGATTCTGAAATGTATAAATGAGAACAACAAAGCCCCCACTTTCCTGGAGCTCAGTTTGTTTGTTTGATTTGTTTTTTGAGGTAGGGTCTTACTCTAGCCTAGGCTGACCTGGAATTCACTGTGTAGTCTCAAGGTGGGCTTGAACTCACAGTGATCCTCCTACCTCAGCCTCCCGAGTGCTGGGACTGAAGGTGTGTACCACCATGCCTGGCTGCTTGTTTGATTTTGTTTGTATGTGTGTGATTTGCTCCCAGCAAGTCTTGCTATGTAGCCCAGGCTGGCTTCAAATTTAGGATCCTTTCTACCTACATCTCTGAAGTGCTAGGATTACAGGAGTGCACCACCATGGAACAGCATATGCATAAAAGCTCAGAAGGCCAGGGTGGGCAGAGAATGCCAGCCAGGATTGGAAACGAGGCTGTTTTATGCAGAATGAGCTAGGAAAGACCTCAGGAAATAGGCCATGCATAGATATCAGGAGGGGAAACATTCTCCGCAGAGGAAATGGCTGGTGCAAAGGCTCTGAAGCCAGGTGAAGGGGATGTTGAAGAACAGTGAGGTAGTCAGCAGGGCAAAAGCAGCATAATGGAAAAGAGAGAATAACAGTAAGAAATGGCCGAGGGAGACAAAGGAGCCAGAAAATGTGAGATTTTATGAGTATTACACATTTGTTTCTAGTTTGCAGAAGATGAGGAGGCAGGAGGACATGATTTCCCCCAGTTTTACTAGATCCTTCTGGCATGCCAGGTGTGGTGGTGCACACCTTTAGTCCCAGAATTCAGAAGGCTGAGGTAGGAGAGGAGGATTACCATGAGTTCTAGGCCAGCCTGGGGCTACAGAGTGAGTTGGAGGCCAGCCTGGGCTAGAGTGAGATAAACACTGGCAGCATTTATGAATAAACTCAGTGAAGGAAAAGGCAAGGGTGGTCCACGTGAGAGATGGTGGAGTTTAGCTCAGGGTAGTGCCAGTTTCTAGATGGGCTCTGAAGGTAGATTCATTATGTATTGATGATGGACTGCTTGTGGGAGTGACTCGAGGCCTAAGAATTCTGTCCCTGAGCACAAGGGAGAAGGTTTGAGAGCAGATCTGTTCCTAGATAAAACTGCCTGCTGGCCCCTTGTCCTGAATGTTCCCCAGGTACCACAAACTCAGCACATCCACAACAGAACTCTCTCTTTTCCCCCCAGATCTCTAGCCCTGCACCATCGCCTAGCAACCTCCACTATACCCAGTATCCTGCTGGCCACCTTACTGTCACCCACTACAACCAATTGCTTCCCATCAGTTACTCAGATCTCAGTTCTACCTGTACCTGTCACCCCAGGATCGGCGCTGTGCCCTCTCCCACCTAAATCACTAACCTAGAAGAGGCTGCATGAATGACTGAGCACTTGAAATGAGAGGTAGAATGAATGGTTGACTCACTTCCTCATAGGTCTTAGCCAGCCCCTCTCCTCCTTCAGTCCAACCTCCTTCCCACCATCCCAAAGCAATCTTTGAAAGCACACACATGAGTATGTCTTTTCCTTGACTACAAACCATTCACAGCTACTAGGGCCTACACATAAACTAACTGGTGGCCTGCAGACATGTTTTCTTTGGCCCACATAGTGTTTTGGGTTTTTATTTAAATCTTGAATTAATTAGCATACTTATCATCGAAGTCTGGGCTTTCCATTTTCCTAAAGATTCCCGAGGGACTGGTGCTCTTGGGTCTCATCTCTGCAGGGTAGCACTTGGTCCCCCTTCAACATGGCATGCACTCCGCAATTTGCAAGAATCCCACATCACTTCTCCCTCTTGTTTTAAAGGCAACCCGCTTCCCTCTCTTAAATGACCCATCTGGCTCTATGACATCAGAGCTCACAGACCCTGACCTAGAGGACAAATTCATAATTTCTGGCTTGTGAGGGTGGAAAGGCAATAATGAAGTTGAAAGGTTACTCTATGCAAAAAAAAAAAAAAGCTGTGGAGGGCCTGCGTTTGTGGGCCTTAAACTCGAGA
Organism: Zapus hudsonius; assembly: GCA_004024765.1. NCBI lineage: Eukaryota > Metazoa > Chordata > Mammalia > Rodentia > Dipodidae > Zapus > Zapus hudsonius. The sequence continues at coordinate 42,183 of PVHP010004100.1, read as the reverse complement.
TTTTCCTCCCTTTCAGGTGCTGGGATTTCAACCATACAGCACTGTATCTGCTTACTGAGTGGTATTTTAAGGAATCCTATCCAGAGGGTTATTGGGTGTAATGAAGTGGGGGAGAGGTCTGGTTGGATTTGTGTTTTTAGCTGAGACCCTTTAAGCAGGAGGAGACCAGACAGGAACAAAGAATCCAGTGGGGGTCGTGAATGTGGCCAGGATGCAGGCTGCTCTCCCATGGAGTGCCTCCTAAATCTGAGTGTGATCTCTCTATTTCAGAACCGGACAGCAGCCTTGGGTTCAAGCATGGCCACGAGAGTAGATGGGCAGTACTGAAGACCCAACCTGGCAACAGCTGCTTCAGGAGGATTCCAGCCCCCTAGGATCCCTCTGCTGCCCACAGAATGGGAGCCTGGGCACCGCGGGCCTGGCCATGAGGGACTGCTGCTCCTCCCAGCAAAAGGCTAGCCCTGCACCCCCAAGGCACACCCCTAACCATAGCCCAGGCATGGACTCTAGCAATCCCAGTGGGACTGGGGAAGGAGCCTCTTGCTCAGAGGGCTCTTCTGGGAGCTTAGCCTGCTCTTCTCCTACCTGCATTCCTCTCCCAGGGGAAGCCACCAAGACAGTGAGGGCACATGGCACCTTAATCTCAGGGACCTCAGATATCCCCTTGTCTGGGGAGCCAGAGCCTGCGTCCTCAGTGAAAGCTGCTTCCACATCTTCAGAGAACAGAAATCCCATATTCTTGGAGAAGATGGATTCCCAGTCTTCAAAGCAGGCGGATTCTACTTCCAAAGAAAAGGAAGAGGCTGAGTCCTTGAGGAAGGAAGACCCCATGTTGACAGAAAAGGAAGAATCTGCAGTCTGTGGAAAGGGGGACCCTGTGGCTCTTGGAAGGATGGACCCTATAGTTCCAAGGAAGGAGGATCCTGGGCCTTTGGAAAAGGCAGGGCCAATATCCTCAGGCAAAGTGGATCTTGTGTCCCCAAGAAAAGAGGAGCCCAAATATTCTGGAAAAGAGCATGCTCACGTGTCCTTGGGCAAGAAGGATGTTGAGCCTGCAGGAAAGGTGGATCCTGCATCTTTGGAGGGCAAAGGTTCCACCACTTCCAAAACAACAGATCCTGGGCTCTTGGAAAAGCTAACGCCAGGGTCATCCAGCAAGATGGAGCCTATATCCTTGGTAACAGTGGATCCTGGGTCCTCCGGAAGTATGAATCACTCACACTTGGGAACAGCGGATTCTTCATCTATGGGAAATGCAGAAACTGTGTCATCTGCAAAAAAGGACCTTCACTTTCTTGGAAAGATGGACTCTGCCACCTCAAAAGAGGGTGGTCTTGTGTCTGGGACAATGACAGAAACAGTGTCTGATAGGCAAGCAGATTGCGTCTTTTCAGGAAAGATGGATTCCACATCTGTAAAAAGTACAGAACCTTCTGGTAGGGTGGACCCAGTTTCTTTGGGAAAGGTGGTTCCCGTGTCCTCAGGAAAACCAGAGCACTTTTCTCCTGGGCAGAAAGAACATGCACCCATAGGAACGACAGAAACTGTATCCTCGGCAAAAGAGGACCCAATGGCCTCTAGAAGGGTGGATCCCATGGCCACCTTGGGAAACATAAAAACATCTGAAAAAGTGAGTCCCGAGTCTTCAGGAAAGACAACCCCCATGTCCTCAAGTCCAAAGGATCCCAGGTCTCTGGGGGCTTTAGGGACCCTGTCTGCAGTAAAAGCTGAGGCAGTGGCTGAGGGGAAAGGAGACCCACAGTCCTTGGAGAAGACGGGTCCCACAGCCTCAGAGAAAGTTGATCCCCTGGCCTCAAGCAAAGCGGGCTCTTCAGGCAGGGGAAAGGCAGAAACGGTCCCCTCTGGAGAAGTGGACTCCGTATCTACAGGAAAGGTGGCTCCCACTACATCGGGAAAAACAGTCATGGCTTCCCAGGGGAAGGCAGATCTCAAGGCCTCGGGAAAGGCAGAAAGCATTCCAGAGGTAAAGGTAGAACCTTTGGCTCCAGAGAAAGGGAACCCTGTGAACTCCACAAAGGTGGAGACCAGGGACTCAAGGAGTGTCGAGCTCAAGTCTGGGGGCAAGGCAGAAACCCAGCTCCCCAGGAAGGAGGGTGACGCGTCCTCAGGAAAAGTGGAGGTGCTGTCATTGCAAAAAGAGCAGCCACAACCTTCTGAGAAGGTGGATCCTGGGTCCGACCCCACTGCGTCTGTGTCCCTGGGGAAGGCTGGCTCTGCAACTTCCCCGAGGAAAACAGAGACCCCGAGTCTGGAGCAGGCCAAGCCCACCTGCAGGCCATCAGATGGCAAACCCCGCAGCTCAGGCCTGTCCACGGGGGATACCAGGAGCAGCAGGGAGGCCCTTAAGGAGTCCGAGTCCTCCTCCAGCCCTGCGGCCTCTAGCGGCCAGAGAGACCTTGCGGCCACTGTCGCCGATAAAAGCCCACGCGCGGTGGCCGCGGCGCCCCCGCCGGGGCCACGGACTCGCGACAACTTCACCAAGGCACCGTCGTGGGACGCGAGCGCGCCACCCCCGCGCGAGGACGCGGGGACGCAGGCGGGCGCGGAGGCCTGCGTCTCGGTGGCCGTGAGCCCCATGTCTCCGCAGGACGGCGCGGGCGGCCCGGCCTTCAGCTTCCAGGCGGCTCCGAGGGCGCCCAGCCCCGCGCCACGGCCACCGTCGCGCAGGGATGCGGGTCTACAGGTGTCGCTGGGCGCCGCCGAGACTCGCTCCGTGGCCACCGGGCCCATGACGCCGCAGGCCGCCGCGCCCCCCGCCGTGCCACCTGCCTTCCCGGAGGTGCGGGTGCGACCCGGCTCGGCCCTGGAGGCCGCCTTGGCGCCCCAGGAGGCGGCGGAGCCCGTGCGCGACGTGAGCTGGGACGAGAAGGGCATGACGTGGGAGGTGTACGGTGCCGCCATGGAGGTGGAGGTGCTAGGCATGGCTATCCAGAAGCATCTGGAGCGACAGATCGAGGAACACGGTCGCCAAGGGGCACCCGCGCCGCCGCCCGCAGCCCGAGCGGGTCCTGGGCGCGCGGGGTCCGTGCGCGCCGCGCCCCCCGACGGCGCGGCCAAGCGCCCGCCGGGTCTCTTCCGGGCGCTGCTGCAGAGTGTGCGCCGGCCGAGGTGCTGCTCGCGGGCGGGACCCACGGCCGAGTGATCTGTGGGCCCATTTTTTTTTATATAAGCCCGGGTTTCCAGCCTTCTCTGGCTCCCTTCTTGATGCCAGGGACCATGAAAAGGGGTCCTCTAGGCGTGCGACAGAGGGGTAGGCAGCCTCCAGGGGCTTCTTATCTCCTGTTCAATTCTTCCTTTCCCAAACACACTAATGAACCCCCACCATCCAGTCCCCTAGTGGCCATGAGCCTTCACACACATTCCCGACACACTCTTCCCCCTGCCACGTGCCCTCACAGTCCTTAGTCCCACTCCCTAGGGTCACACGGGCCGGCCCAGGGACCTGCTCCCACCCCCTTTCCTCTGCCCTAGAGCTGAGGCAGGTTCCTGAGATGGTGCTTTGAGGCCTCCTGGGCCAGATCCCCAGAACTGGGAAAGACTGCATGTAGATCTCTAAGTGGTTGTCCACACGTACCAGGATTGGTGTTCGAGACCCCCTCCCCGCAGGAGGCAGGCTCTGAATAGGAGGCCCTGCCAGGCACACACAGTGCTGACCCCCTGGCGGGCCCTCTTGCATGTTGTTGGAGGTCCTTTCCCCATTCCTGTCTCCCCTTACCTGGCCTAGTGCCAAGCCCTCTTTCTTCTCACAAGTGGTCATTATTCACATTATTCCCATAGAGGTCAAAGGTTAGGAGTGTCCTGGGGCTCAGCTGAGGAGGAGAGTCATAGAAAGGTCAGAGGGTCTCAGACAGGATCGGAAGTCACAGTCAGGCTTTGGGCTACTGGCTGCATGAGTGACAGTATTGGGGACAAGATGGAGAACTTGTTAGATCCACAGTTTTCCTTTAAAGCCCCCCCCCCCGCCTTTTGTTCCCTGTGTGCTGTGAGCCCCTACAAGTCCCTTGTAACCACTCAGTGCCCTGACCCCCATCCCTCCAGCCTCAGTTTTTGGCTACAAACTGTCACAGTATACATTGGTAATAAAACCTTTCCCCAACCCTTGTCTGTGTGATTGAAAGCTGGACACAATGAAAGGTCATATATTATATTTGGGGAGGGGCAGGTGCGCAGTTCAGGCGTGAGAACATCTCGTCCCAGGCAGGCAAGAAGAAAGAGGGTCTCCATCACAGATCTGTAGTGTCCAGGGCAGGGTTAGTGAAGGACAGTGGCTGTCTACTTTTGCCCTCCTTTCTTTCTGAAAGCACCACACTCAGGGGCTCTGGTTCCACCTCAGGCAGACTGGGAGACTCCTGGAGGAAGAGGGAGGGAAGGTGTGTTGATGGGGTACTCTCCCTAGGCAGGGACCATCACCAGATGACTCTTTCTTTCTTTTTTAGTTTTTTTTTTTTTGAAGTAGGGACTCATTCTAGCTCAGGCTGACTTGGAATTCACTATGTAGTCTCAGGCTGGCCTCGAACTCACCTCTATCCTCCTACTTTTGCCTCCCAAATGCTAGGATTACAGGCGTGTGTCACTATGCCTGGCTTTTTCTTTCTTTTTTAAAAATATTTTTATTTCTTTATTTGAGATTGAGAAAGAAAATGAATGGGCATGCCAGGGCCTCTAGCCACTGCAAATGAATTCCAGATGCATATGCCACTTTGTGCATCTGGCTTTACGTGGGTACTGGGGATTCAAACCTGAACCATCAGGCTTGCAAGCAAGCACCTTTAACTGCTGAGCCATCTCTCCGCCCCTTTCTTTCTTTTGTTAATGTTTTTTATTTATTTGAGAGAGGGAGGAAAAGACATAGAGAATATGGGCATACCAGGGCCTCCTGCCACTGCAAATGAACTCCAAGAGCATACACCACTTTATGTATCTGGATTTAAATGGGTACCCGAGAACTGAACCCCTGCTGTCAGATTTTGCAAGCAAGCACCTGTAACCATTGAGCCATCTCCCCAGACCCCACCACATACTCCTCTTGGGGCAGCCAAGGCCAGGGTGGTGCATATATGCTCAAGCTGAGCAAGTGAAGGGGTGGGCCAAGGGGGGCATCTCTGGCCTATGCCCCACCTCCCTTCCCAGTCCTATGCCAACAAGCCTCTCCATCTTAGTTCATGTGAACCAAATAGCTGGCCCTGTGTTGGGCAAGGTTTATCCATTCCCTAACATACCCACAGAATCCCCCTGTGGGAGGGGCCACATCCCCTGTTTACAGATGTGGAAACTGAGGCTCAGGGAACCATGCAAGCCAGCAAAGGGCAGAACAGGGTTTAGATTATACTTTTTTTAAAGGACTTAAAAATATTTATTTAAGAGATTGTGAGAGGAAGAAAGAGGTAGAAAGCAAGTGAGAGGAAGAGGAGAGAAGATAGAGAGAGAAATGGGCCCACCAGAGCCTCTAGCCACTGCAAACAAACTCCAGACACATGTACCACCTTGTGCATCTGGCTTTATGTGGGTACTGGGGAATCAAACTCTGGTCCTTCTGCTTTGCAGGCAAGTGCCTTAACCAATGAGCCATCTCTCCAGCCACAGATTTAGATTATTCTATTCCTCTTGCAGATCTAAAGCCTGGCTGTGACAGTGTTGAATTTTCCATCTCCTACCAGCTTCAGAAGGACATGTCCCCCAGGATTCCAGCAGGACTTCAGTATGGCACTCAGCATCTCTCCTGTCCTTCCTGTGTGACAGCCTCATGTTCACACACCCCACCACCCACACACACCTCCTTGTACTTGTAGGGGACAGCCCGACAGGCTCAGGTACACCACTGCAGAGACTTGCCCATGGGACCAAAGCCACAGGACACTGAAAGGGCCTTTATTCAGACTGGGGATGTTCCCATCCATGGTAAAGACTGGAGCATCGGAGGCCCCTGCTGGGTTAAATGGTCAATATTTCATAGAGTCTTTGACAGACCCGAAGCCCAAAGCATTTGGCATAGTACCATAATGTGGCCTGGTGCCTGAGCCCAGAGGCTGGTCTGCTCCAACCCTGAAGGCAGACAAAAAGGGGAATCCTCTTTGACAACATATCATTCACTGGTCCTCCTGGGCCACTAGAATCAGCATCTCTGAGTGTGACTTGGGCATTGACACTTTTAGAATTCCTCTAATAAGTCTAAACAGCAGCCTAGGTTGTGGGTTAATATGTATTTTATTATTAATATATATTAACCCACAACCTGAATAGGCTGTGAACTATTTTTTTTAAATATTTTATTTATTTATTAGAGAGAGAGAGAGAGAAAGAGAGAGACAGAGAGAGACAGAGAGAGAGAGGCAGACAGAGAATATGGGCGCACCAGGGCCTCCAAGCCACTGCAGATGAACTCCAGACACTTGCGCCCTCTTGTGCACTGCCTGTATATGGGCACAGGGGAACCGAACTCTGGTCCTTCTGCATTGCAGGCAAACGCCTTAGCCACTAAGCCATCTCTTCAGCCCCGGCTGTGAACTCTTGATCTCATCTAACCAATTAACCATCTAACTGACAAACTAACCTGGTTAACAATGGTGCTATTGCCTTTTATTGCGCCTCTCCCTTCCCTCCTTCGCTAGCCTACGTTCAAGCACCCAGATCTCATCCCAACGCAGCAGCATTTATATTGAGACTGGAAATGGACAGACCAACTTCTGAGCACTTGCTACGTGCCAGGTGGGTTCTGTTGTTGCTGCCATTGTTGTTTTTCGATGGTGCTAAGGAATAACCCCAGGACCTCAGCAAGTGCTCTACATCTAAGATACATCCCCAGCCGTACGTCAGGTATTTTTTAATGCCTGCTCTTGGGATAGGGAGATGGCTCAGTGGATAAAGTGCTTGCCAATCAAGCTGGAGTAGCCAAGTTCAATCCCCAGATGGCCTTCTGTAATGCCACGATGCTGATGCTAATGGTAAGGTGGGAGGTAAAGAATTTAGCCAGAAGCAAGAGCAGAAAAAAAAAGAAGCAGAGCAAGAATCCAGAGCAAGAAACCCTGCCTCAAATGAGGTGGGTGGGTGAGGACTGACCTCTGACCTCCACAAGAGCTCCATGGCACAAGCATGCCCACAGTGTCTCTCACACACTGATAAAATTTTTTAAAAAATGCCTTCTCTAACTTATTCTCACAACAGCCCTGAAAGTCTGATGTTTTGATTCCCATTTTCCTATGAACAAACAGAACCAGAGGTAGGAAGCCACCCAGGGTCACATGACAAATTAAGAAGGAATAGGGATTGGGTCTCACTCCAAAGTCCCTGGGCTTCTGTGAAGGCCCCGGTGCAGGGAAGTGAGCCTGCACCATCAGCAGCAGGTCCCCCAGCTTTGTCCTGAATCTACCCCTTCAGAGGAAGGTCTCAAGTCAGAGGCCCCAGAGAACAACTCGTCCCATATCTTGCCTTGGCTTCCTGATGGTCCTTGTCCAGGTCCACAGAGTTGTCATCTAGGGAATTGAGGCTGTGGGAGGTGATAGAGGTTAGGTTGTTGGCAGGCCCAGTCCTCTTTATCTGTGGCCTCTGCCACCACTACCATCACCACCACCATTGCCGCTACCACCAACAACAACCATCATAGCCACCATCACCACCACCACCATCGTCACCATCATCATCACTACCACCATCCCCCATCACCACACTACCACCAGCATCAGTGTCACCAGTATCATTATAGTCACGACAACCATCACCACCACAACCACCACCATCACCATCAGTACCAACATCACCATCACCACCACCACCATCACCAACACCACCATCATCACCACCACTAACATCAGCATCACCATCATTCACAATGCTACCATTATCACACCATCACCATCATCACCACCATCACCGTCATCACCACTACCATCATTCCATCCATTTTCCCCAACACCACATTTTAGCGCCAGTGCCACCAACAACTAGCCTGGTATGAGGGGGGCTTCTCACCTGACATAGTCCAGGTCACTGGAGTTGGAGATGTACTCCAATCCCAATTCCTTGCTGGGTAGGTTCAGCATGGGATTGGCCCTGGGGAGAAAACTTGTTCAAGTGGCTGTGACCCTTGGTACCTCGTAAAGTCTCTTGCCCACCCTCTGACACCTGCTCACCGCTCAGTGTTGTACATGTTAGTCCCAGGGATAGCAGCAGCTGAGGGTGTCACCCCTGCTGCTGTGTTCCTGGCCTCCTTGCTGGCCTTCATAGCCCGAAGCTTCCTGTGGTAGCTGTGGGGAACCAGGAGGGAGTCACACATTGCACCATGCCTACTAACTCCTGGGTGGAGGCCCTATGAGTATGGCTTCACAAGGACCCTGGTGGATGAGAATGATGGCCATTTTGCAGAGAATAGAGATAACAGCCAGAGACTGTCCTTGTAACTGCATTCCAGAAAGGGGACCGATTACAACTGTTGTAAGCATCCAGGTGTGCTAAGCATGTCACAGCCTTTACAATCCTGAATGCACAAAGGAAAGGAATGCCTTGTTCATTCCATAGACCTGCAGGTGGAGGCTCAGGAAAAGGAGGTGACTTACCCACATCCTCACACATGCACCTTTTGCATGATCCCAGGTTCTTTCTACTGGTCCCCAACACCTTGGGTGCCAAGGCCAGGATAGACCTGGAGACACAGAGAGCAGAGGGAGCCATACCTCTTTCTCACACACACCAAGGCCACGGTCATGATCACGAGAACCAGCAGCAAAGCTACTGCTAGTCCTATGATGACACTGGTGAGCAGTTTTGGCTGGTCAGATTCCTGGTTCTCCTGGGAGCCCTGGAGAAGAAGGGGGGTGAGAAGGCTGTGTGATTCAACCCCTTAGCCCTCCCATGACCTCTGTCCTAAAATACTCACCACCACCAGCAGACCCAGGTTCAACAGCGTCCTCAGGGAGTCCTGGTCTGTCCGAATCATCCTGCCACAGAGTCCTGCTCTGACTGGAGTGTCGCCAACATCCCCTGGCTTCCTGCCCTTCCTCCTGGCCCTGGCCCTTTCCCCCTCCCCCAATGCCCCACTCACAAGTTCAGCTCCGTAAATGTCAGGGCTGTCCCATTGGCGAAGACAAAGTAGGCATCAAGGTAAGATTGGACTTGGGCCCTGGAATGGTTTAGAGGGGCTGAGTCAGAAATCCAGGTCTGCTGGCAGGCCTCTCCTCAGCCCAGCCACTAGGCCTGGAGACACTTACCGAGCCACAGAGTCTATAGCCTGGATAGTCACAATGTAGACAGTAGTCTGGGTCGCCTTGATCAGAGCCCTACAAAAGAGTCCGGTGTGATAGTTGTATCTACAATAGGAGCCTTAGCCCAGGAGCGTGGCCAGGGTTATTCCAGTAGAATCGGGAATTGTGTGGCTAAAAAGGATATATAGCTGGGCATGGTGGGCCATGCCTTGAATCCCAGAACTCAGGAGGCTGAGGTAGGAGGATCACCATGAGGTTGTGGCCAGCCTGGGGCTACAGAGTAAGTTCCAGGTTAGCCTGGGATAGAGTGAGATTCTACGTCAAAAAAAAAAGGGGGCATGTTAGTTCTATTGTCTAAGCAAGTAATGGCTTGGTAGAAATTACAAAAGGAAATCCTGTCTTCTGGGAGAGTGCTTTCCTGTAGCACACAGTTGCCCACTGTACAGGGAAGCTCTGTCATGCCTCATCCTGGCTGGATGTGGGCTTCTGGGTATCTAGGTACAGGGTCAAAGAAGCAACAAGGTCAAGTATGCTTTGAGGACATGGTTGAAAAACATTACATCTAGGTCTTGTTAGAGATCAGCCTCCCCCCAGACCCTGTCCTTCCCACAGCCCCCTTCTTGTACTTCCCAGACCTACGCTTTAATGTCCTCCATGTGGGCACCCACATAATCCTTGCTGGTGGAGAACTGTAACCTCACACGGTAACTCTGGTCCACAGTGAAGAGCTAGGGGAATAGCAGTGGCAGAGATGAGCACTGGGGGTGCAGGGCTAGCAGAGGGCACTGGGAGCTGGCTGCAGACACTCACATTCAAAGTGGTTTGAGCTTTCAGTACTGGATCCATGGAAGGTGTGTCTTGGGCCTGGACTGTCATCTGGTAGGTGCCTTGGAGTGTGGAATCAAGGTTGGTCACCAGCCTATGGAAGTGTGAAGACAGAGTCCAATCCTAGAATCCAAGCTAGGTTCCACAGGTCCCTCAGGAGTTCACCTGTATACCTCGCAGGGAGGAGACTTTCCGGTTCCCCACCCCATCCCACCAACCCAAGTGCCACCACATTACTCAATGCTGCCAGTGAACACGTTGGCCTCTCCTGAGGTAGAGACCCGGAAGAAGCCCTGGACTGGAGTCGTGGTCCCATGTATGGAGATGAAATCAGCTTGTAGGATGGAGAACAAGATGATGCTGTTACTTCCTGAGTCCTCATCTCTGGCCTGGGAGCAAGGATGGACAGGAATATCTAGGGCCAGCCAGGCCAGGGAGGCCACTCGATTGCAGCACAGCCAGAAGCTCTGGTGCCCACCTCATAAAGCGCATGCTTTAGTTTTTGAGACCAGGTCTCGCTATGTAGCCCTGGTTGGCCCAGAACTTGATATGTAGTCTAGGCTGGCCTTGATGCTAATAACCTCCTGCCTCTGCCTCCCAAGTGCTGGGATGCGTGACCTCCCCTTGCCCCCAACCTGTTCAAACACATGGTTTTTGTTGTTGTTTTGTTTTGATTTCTTGAGGTAGGGTCTCCTTTTAGCCCAAGCTGACCTGAAATTCACAATGTAGTCTCAGGGGGGGGCCTTAAACTCACAGCATTCTCTTACCTCTTCTGGGATTAAAGGTGTGTGCCACCATGCCTGGCAAGCACATGCTTTTTAAAGAGCAAGCTCACTCTGCCAATCCACACTGGCACAAGTCTTTTCCACTGAATCCCAATTTAATAGATCACATCCCAAAGTTCCTCCCCTGCAGAAATCCTGCCTTACTTTCCCTCGCCCCAAGTACATATACACCAGCTCACAAATGCAGCCATACTCAGCTTTCCTGAGCACCTACTGTGGGCTTCTCCTTTTCAGAGCTCTCGTTTCAGGGCTAATATTAGTCTGCGTTCTCCTAGTGGGCCAGAAAGGAACCAAGTGGTACAAAGATTTTATTTCATTACAATGTCTTTTAGAGAAAAATGTTAACAGGCACCCAGAACTCCATGTTCAGGCTGAGCAGTTGGGGTGTTAGTTACAAAAAGGAGTCCATTTAAGGAACAGTTACAAAGCCATGATGAAATCATGACATTAGGCTGGAATTGGCTGAGGACTTGGAAACCGTGTTAAGACTTGAAAGAATCTAGAGAGAGAAAATTGGACTGAGCATTGTGGCAAGCGCCTTTAAGCCCAGCACTTGGGAGGCAGAGGTAGGAGGATCACCGTGAGTTCAAGGCCAACCTGAGACTACATAGTGAATTCCAGGTCAGCCTTGGCTAAAGTGAGACTTACCTCGAAATACAAAAAAAAAAAAAAAAAAACCCACCTCCCAGAGAGGCGTGGCCGTTCCAGTTTAAACCACGTGATACAGCCACGGCCCCTAATAGACACTCCCACATCCAACGCCATAACAAATTGAAAGCATTGCTATAATTTTCCTCAAGAAACTATTTAACGAGAAGAAAGTCATTTCATTTACAATTGGCTACAGTTTCTCATCACACTGGAGAATTTTGGCAGCATCAAGAAAACCTAGCCTGAAAATAGTATTTATGGTCATGAAATTTTTATGAATATGAAACTAAACAATTAATGAAATTGGACTGGATCAATCAGACAGTATCTTGGGCTTTGTGTTTGCCAAGATGACAGCCCATACATTTCCTTTCTAGGGTTTAAACATTTCAAAAGTGTAACTTTTCCATTTTAATATTTATTTATTTAGCCAGGCATGGTGGCGAACTTCTTTAATCCCAGCACTTGAGAAGCAGAAGTAGGAGGATCGCTATGAGTTCAAAGCCAGCCTGGAACTACAGAGTGAGTTCCAGGTCAGCCTAGGCTAGAGTGAGACCCTACCTCAAAAACAAACAAAAAAATATTTATTTAGCTGAGCATGGAGGCACACACTTTTGATCCCAGCACTCAAGAGGCAGAGATAGGAGGATTGCTATGAATTTGAGGCCAGCCTGGGACTACAGGGTGCGTGCCAGGTCAGCCTGGGCCAGAGTGAGACCCTGCCTCAATAAAACAAATAAAACTTATTTATTTGTTTATTAGCTTGTGTGTGTGTGGTGAGGGTGTGGCATGCTCGGGCCTCTTGTTGCTGCAAATGGACATCAGACATTTGTATCTCTTTTTTTGTGTCTGGCTTACGAGGGTGGCTGGGAAATTGAACCTTGGCAGAGAGGCTTTGCAAGCAAGCACTTTTAACCACTGAGCCACCTTCCCAATCCTGCCATCAAACAGTTTAGGGCAGTTGAAAGGCCTGTAGACTTTAGTCCTATGTCTCCAGGGGCTAATGTAACTGACAAGAGCTGGAGCCTGAGCTGAGGACTCACCTGGACAGAAGCCACCTGCTGGCCAGGTATCACGAGTTCTGGGATGATCACTACAAATGGAGGCAGGAAGGTTAGCTCTGCTGGGACAGTGTCCACAAGCCCAACTTGGGCTCCACTCCCCAAACCTGCCCTCAATCCCTCTGCCAGAAAGATCCCACTACAGCCAGCCTTGAGCCCATAGTTGATTGACCAGGCATCCCACCTCCCATAGTGTGGACGAAGAAACAGGCTCCAAGGGGGGGAAACCTGACCCAGACCAGCCATTAGGTGAGATGGAGTTGAAGTGAAAACTCGGGTGTTCCGTTCCCCTCAGCTGTAACCCTGTGCTGAGGTGGGCTGGAACCCACTCACCCTTTCTAAGGGTCCCTCTGTGGCCTAATGAGGCTCTGGGGCTGGGGGTCCAGTGACACAAGGTGCACACACATGTAGAAGGGTGAAGACAGGTTGCTGCTCACTTACCAAAAGTCTGATTGTTGGGTAGGAAATAGGGTGCATTGTCATTCCTGTCCTCAATGGTGATGGGGAGACTCCCTAGGAAAATCAAGTCAAGGGGCTCAAGGCTCTGAGCAGTCATGACCCGAAGAGCCTAGGCCTCATCAGGTTTTCTGCAACCTCCTCCCCATGTGTCCTCCATCCAGTGCCCTCCTCTACTCCTCACCCAGGAGGGTGTTCACATGGTCTTCTCCAGCTCCCCTGACTGTGAACACCAATCCCAGACCTCAGGGAGCAGGTGGTCAGAGTCAAACAAGAGTGATGAACCCAGGTTGAGCCTGGGTCGATCCCAGCTGGCCATGAACATTTTACATACACATACACATATACATATACACATACATATACATATACACATACACATATACACACATACACATACACACATATAATATACAAATACATACACATACACATATATAATATACATATACACATACATGTGCACATACACATATACACACATACATATAATATACATACACATACACATATATAATATACATATACACATATACATACAAATACACATACATATACATATACACACATACATATATGTATAATATACATATACATATAATATACATACACACATATGCATACATACAGAGATGTGGTTCAACGACAGCACATTTGCCTAGCCAGGCCCTGGGCTCAATTCTTCATACTCTAGAGAAGCATGTGTATATACATATGTATACGTAAGTATATATTATATATGTTTGTATATTTTAATGAAGGAAGACTATATGTATATTGTGCAATTTATATAAGTATTACTATAGACATATATTGCATTATCTGTACATATTGCCACTTTCTGTTTCAGCTGGTTATTTAAATAGCCAGCCTAAGTGAAGAATGTTTGTTTTTGGTTTATCAAGGTAGGCTCTCACTCTAGCCCAGGCTAACCTGGAATCCACTATGTAGTCTCAGGGTGGCCCCGAACTCATGGCATTCCTCCTACCTCGGCCTCCCAAGTGCTGAGATTAAAGGTCTGTGCCACCACGCCCAGCTGCAAGCTGCTGACACAGCCCTTGCTACTTGGTGTTGGGAGTGGGAGATGAAGGTGATTTTCCTTAGCATCACCACACAAATGGCAGTGTGAAAGGTGCTTCCTGCACACCAGGTACTATACTACCTGCTTCATATAAGTTCCTCACAATTTCCACAGCCCACCTACTGGCCCCCACCATTAGACCGAATGAAAACCAAAGCTTGGAGAAAACAGTCAGGGACACAGTTGGGGAGGTTAGAACCAGGATCTGAAGCTGGGCCTTATGGGTCCTTTCTGGACCTTGGTCCCTACACTCTAGCCCTCCAGGCCCCCCTCACCGTTTTCACTGTAGGCCTCGAAGCGGGGATCTGTGGTGAGATCATGTGCCCGCACGACCAGTGTGACCAGGTCACAGGCTTCATGGTCAATGGCCTCACTCTGATTGATGTACACGGAGCCATTGGCCGCCACAGAGAACCAGTCATGGCACAAGCTGCCCACATCCATGCCAGCCTTGGTACAGATGACATTCACCAGTTGTATCTCCAGCTCAGCCTCGGTATCCACATCATGAGCTACCACCTCAGCCACCTGGCCATGCTGTGAGCCATTCTCAAACACATGGATGCCCCGCAGCGAGGCTTCATCCAGGGTGGGTGGCATGTCGTTCACATCCAGTACAGTCACGTTGACTTCTGCTGTGGCCTCGTGCCCCTGGGGGCCTGGGTTCTCTGCACTCACTGTCAGATGGAGAAATTTCTGTTCCTCATAGTCCAGGCTCACATCTGGGAACAGCCAGAGGTGGCCCTCTGCCCTCCCAGACCCCAGCATAGAGCTTCGGAGTACAAAGTTGTTGGCACCAGTCCCATTCAGGCTGAAGCTGATGCGGTTGTTGGTCTCCGTCTGGTCTGCATCCCAGGCCTCTACTGTGCCCACCAGCACGCCTGTGGACAAGGGACACAGCTTGAAGGGACCCTGTGCAGGCTTCAGGTCCCAAGCACACCAGGCCAGTCCTATGATGGAACTGTTAGCATAGTTCTCACCGGTGTCCCGTGCCCTTCTTTTAATGCCACTGCACCAAATGTGCACACCCAGGCCCTGCACAAGATGCCTTGGATATGTGCTCTGCACAGCCAGTCCACTGCTCAGCTCTGAGGCCCAGTGCCAGTGCCCTGTCCAACCAGAGGACACGTACCTGGTTCTCTCTCCTTCACAAAGAATTGATAGAAGGACTGGTTGAAGACGGGAAGGTTGTCATTGATGTCCTGCAGAGAAAGGTAGGTCTCAATCTCAGAGCCCCAAAGCCATCCAAGAAGCCAGTAACTCCCCTGTCGCAGATACAGCCATAGACTCTGCCCCTTGGGCAGCACTGCCTGCTCCCCAGATGGGGAAAGAGCCTAGATTGGAGACCAGGAAGCACCACCTCCTGTTTGTCTGTCTGTCTGTCTGTCTGACTGCCTCTCAAGCACCGGGATCAAAGGTGTGCACCACCATGCCCAGTTCAGAAAATGACACATCTCAATCCATTGTCATAGACGCCTGTTGTCATGGTTTGAATGAGGTGTTCCTCATAAACTCATGTGTTCTGAATGCTTGGTCTGCAGCTGATAGCAACTTGGGAATTGGGGTCTTCCAGAGGGGGTGTGTTGTTGGGGGCGGGCTTTTGGGTGTTCTAGCCAGCTTCCCCTTGCCAGTGTTTGGCACATTCTCCTGCTGCTATTGTCCACCTGCCGTGATAGAGCTGATGCCCAGCCTCTGCTCATATCGTGTTTTCCCTGCCATCATGGAGCTTCCCTTTGAGTCAAAATAAACCTTTTTTTTTTTTTTGCTCATAAGCTGTTTTTGATTGGGTGCTTTTGTGCCAGCAACGTGACAGTAACCGCAACAGTTGCTATGTGCATCATCACCTGCTGTGCACTGCACAGTGCTGAGGGGGCTGGGGTAGATAGATAGTCCTTACAATCTTTCCCCACAGAAAGGTGACAGGTAGGCTGGTGGAAGCCTTAAAGCCAGACTGACAAGATTTGGATTTTCCTTCTGCAGCCCTAGGCAAGCTAAGAAACCTCTCTTTGCCTTACTTGCTTTTCCCTTTTCTTTCTTCTTCCTCTTCCTTCTTAGTATATTTGCTTTTATTTTAAACTTTCATACATGTATATATTATATGTTGAGTATGTTCCCCTTCACACCCTCCCTTTTTTTGAGACAGGGTCTGCTATGTATCCCCTTCTGGCTGCAAACTCTCAATGGCTCTTCCCATAGCCTCTCAAATATTAGGATTATACGTGTGTATCACCACACCTGGCCCCCACTTCTCTAACTAAATGGTTGTCACCATGCCTACCTTGCAGAGCCTGATGTGTGGCAGACACAATTGGTGCCACCTTTTACCTGCTCTTGACCTTTCTCTGGTGGTGAGGGACAGGAGGGCTCCAGGCAGACTTTGAGCGACAGTCACCCCAAGTGCCTTCTCTGGGTGAGGCTCTTTCTGGAACATTTCATTCATTGTCTTCACCCCCATCTTACTGACTTAAGGGCCAAGAAGCTTCAGGCATTGCCAAGGGTCCACCTAGCTGGTAACTCCAACCCACTATGCTGCACAAGGAGCTAGAGCACTCCAGCAGGAAGCTGGCCCTCACGTACCTCCACGTTGATGGTGACGTTGACGTCAGTGCTGAGGGAGGGCACCCCATAGTCAGCCACACGCACAGTCAGCACGATTCGGCCCCCCAGGGCGGGGTCTATGGCCTCTCTATCCAGGGGCCCCACATTCGTGAGAAGCCCTGTGTTGGGGTCCAGAGAAAAGCCGTGGCTGTAGGGTCCTGGCAGCAGACTGAAGAGCAAGCGGCTGTTGTTGGTTTCTGGCTCATCAGCATCGTCAGCCTGTGCATATAAGATGACGTGGTGTCAGGTGTCAGGTATTCAGGTACCTCTAGACTGAGACCCTTGCCCACGCTCCAGCACTGGTCTGGGGTGGTGATGGACTGGGACCAGTAGGAGACCAGCAATGGCTCTGGCCTCCAGGCTCCTGGCTGAGAAGCATAGCATGCTCACTCAACCTTCTCAGTCTTCCTGCACACTAAGCCCTGAACTAGACCCTGGGAGGAGGAGCTGTGCCCCCGGAGCCTCAAGGAGTTGCTGTACTCAACATTTTCAAAAATATAAAAAAGGTCTGGGAGGGAGATGGCTCAGTCCATAAAGTGTTTGACATGCAAGCATAAGAACCTGAGTTTAGGTCTCCAGAACCCACATCAAAAAGCTGGAGATGGGCTGAAGAGATGGCTTAGCAGTTAAGGCATATGCCTGCAATGCAAAAGGACCAGAGTTCAATTCCCCAGTGCCCATATAAAGCTAGATAAACAAGAGGGTGCATGCATTTGGAGTTCATTTGCAGTGGCTAGAGACCCTGGCATGCCTATTCTCTCTCTCTCTCTTTTTCTCTCTTTCTCTCTAAATAAAATATTTTTTAAAGCTGGAAAAGGTGGCTGGAGAGATGGCTTAGCAGTTAAGGTGTTTGGCTGCAAAGCAGAAGGACCCAAGTTCAATTCCCCAGGACCCATGTAAAGCCAGATGCACAAAGTGGTGCATGTGTCTGGAGTTTGTTTGTAGTGGCTGGAGACCCTGGCACACCCCTATTCTCTCTCTCTTTCTTGCTCTCTATTACTCTCAAATCATAAATAAATAAAATATTTTTTAAAAAGGGCTGGAGAGATAGCTCCGCAGTTAAGGTGCTTGCCTGCAAAGCCTAACAAGCTGGGTTGGATTCCCCAGTACCCACATAAAGCCGGATGCACAGGGTGGTGCATGCATTTGGAGTTCATTTGCAGTGGCAATAGGCCCCTGTGTGGCCATTTTCTTTCTTATTCATAAATAAATGAAATATTTTTTAAAATCTAGCACACATTTATAATCCCAGCACTGGAAAAGCAGAGACAGGGCTCCTGGGGCTTGCCTGCTGGCGAGTCTAGCCCACTTGGCATGTTCCAGGCCACTGAGAGATTTTGTCTCAAATAGAGGTGGATGGCGACTGAGGAACAACAGCTGAGGTTGTCCTCTGGCTTTCACATGCAGTCTGGAGCTCTCTACAACCTACTGCCTTTGACAGCATAGGTGACACCATCAGGCACAGGTCTGTAGTCCCTTAGTGTGAGTCCCCAGGGATAAGAACATAGTGGATTTGCTCTGGGGGACTCAAAGTCCAGCAGAGGACCTGGCACAAAGTAGCTGCCTTACTTTGGCATGGAACCAATTCTTTCTCATTCCTCCCTTTCCATCCTCACCATCATTTCCTTTGTTTCAATTCTGTTGGTGTCCTGTATTCAACATGCTTTTCATTTATCTTTTCTTTTTTGTTTTTCGAGGTAGTGTCTCGCTCTAGCCCAGGCTGACTTGAAATTCCTTTTTTTTTTTTTTGAGGTAGGGTCTTTAGAGTGACCTGGAACTCACTCTGTAGGCCCAGGCTGGTCTCAAGCTCAAGCTCACAGCAATCTTCCTATCTCTGCCTTCCAAGTGCTGGGATTAAAGGTATGTGCCACCATGCCCAGCTCATCTTCAGTACACTTTTTGTACACAGCCCATCAGTTCCTACCTTAGTGCTCTGACTTAAGCCAGTGGACATGCCAAGTGCTCTTCTGAGCTCATATGCGTACCACAGTTGTACCTGCAGACATGACATGTTTCTTCCCAAGGACCTCATGGGCCAGGGTGAAAGGAAAAAGGGATGGAGGGGTCCAGGTCCAGACACATCTGTGCTACAGCCCCTGCCACTGCCAGTTACTGGCTGTGTGATCACAGAAAGGTGGCCTGGCCTTTCTGAGCCTGTCCCCTTAATAGGGGCCACCAGAGGCTCTGCTTTCCAAGGGCTTAGGATACTTCCCAGCTCCAGAAGAGTGGAAGTCTGGCCAAGTGACAGCATTCTGAGGACCTGTGTCCCACTTCTCACAAGACCTCCTTTTAAAAGACTTAAAGGAGAGAGTCAAAATTTCTCAGGACAAAGGAGGAACTCCCCAGTGTGTCTCTGGAGTTATGGATGCGTTCATAGTTTTTAAAAATTGATTTGTACGTGTGTTTGTATGTGTGGGGACAGGTCAGCTAGCAGGCTTTACAAACAAGTACCTTTAACCACTGAGCTATCCTCCCAGCCCCATGAGTGGGTTTTTATCTTACTTAAAAACTTTGAGAATGTGGCCACATATCTCATCTCCTTGTTCTTTTTTAACTCTCACCATTAATTAGGAAGGTCAGAACTGAATTTGTAGCCAATTCCTTCAACCATGTTCTAACAGTAACTTTAGGTTGTATTCTTTGGGCTCTGGATTCTAAGTGTACTTTGGGGGCTCTTTAGTAATGCCATCCATATTTTGTTATTCTATATTTGGAATATCTTATTTGTATGTAGGCCACTTCAAATCTTTTTTGAAATAAGGCATGAATATGTAGATTTTAAAAAACAATTTATGGGGCTGGGAAGATGGCTCAGCAGTTACAGGTGTTTGCTTGCAAAGCCTGATGGCCTGGGTCTGATTCCCCAGCACACACATAAAGCCAGATGCAATGTGACACATGCATCTGGAGTTTATTTTCGGTAACAACAGACCCTGGTGCACCTATGTACACACACACACACTCTCTCTCTCTCCTAACAAATAAATTTTAAAAAGAGCAATTTCCTTTTGAAGGTTGATTCCATTCCAGGCCTTTCACTGAGCACTTTATATCAATTATCTAATTATTCCTCACTGACTGTGAATAAGTGCTATTTTCTGAAGAGTTGGCAGACACCAAGAGAGGCAGAGAAACTTTCTCAGGGCCCCACAGCAGAGCTCAGACTTCACCCAGGGACAGCATGGGCCCCTTCCCTGTCTTCCTTATCAGATCCAAGGAAGCTCCCACCTGGATGGTGACAGAGACATTGTCCACCTCCTCCTGCACAAAAATATTGTAGGAGCCGTAGACTGTGGGAGGGTTGTCATTAATGTCCAGCAGGGTGATCTGAAGCGTGGTGGTGCTGGACAGGTTGCCCCCATCTGTGGCTTGCATTGTGAGGTAGTGGACGGCCTGCTTCTCCCGGTCCAGCAGTGTGCCATTTTTCACTGTCACTGTCCCCGAGACTGGGTCCACTTCAAACAGGTCATCTCTGCTCGTGGTGACCAGATTTCACAAATAAAATGACAGGATAAGAGCTTACATTTGAATCTCAGATAAACAATGGCATATTTTAGTGCATCTTGTGTATGGCTATGCCTTGAACATGGTGGTGTGCCCCCCTAAGGTTCTGTATGTTGGAAACCTGGTCCATAGTGTGTGATCATTTAGGCGGTGTAAGGCCCTTTAAGAGATGGGGTCTGGTAGGAAGTCATTGGCCCCTCCTCTCTGTCTGGTTCACTTTATTATCATGTGATCTCTTCCTGTCATATAGGATCCCACCTTGTGATGCCACCCACCATGAAGTCCTCATAGGGCACACTAGATGCCCTTTGAGCTTCCAGAACTAAGTACCCTGCCTTCTTCTTCTTCTTCATTACGTACCCTGCCTCAAGTACTTCTTTGATAGTTAAAGAAAACTAATCATTTATTTTTTGTTTTTCCAAAATAGACATGTAAATAAGCATATCATATCTTCTCAGGCTGCCCTAACCCCATGCCTACCCTAAGAGCTTACCCATTTCCTGGGAGCAGACTGTAGGTGATGTGGCCCCCCACGCCCGTGTCTGGATCTGTAGCCTGTGAGGCAGAGATGATGGGACACTGGAGACAAGGGTGCTGCTCTACCATGCAACTCACAGAGACAGGTCTGTCATACCTCCTGACATTAAGGAAGAACCCCTACACACTGCATTCACACATGAGCACCCCACACATCCGGCTCACACACATTCACTCACGTACAAATGCTTGCTGGGCTCTGACGACCTCAGATGAAACGGGCAGAGCCTTCATCCCAAATCTGTCTTTTTCTGCATCTCCCTCCCAGCCTGGCCAAGACACCTCCACGCCACTCACATGGATGCTGCTGGTCACCACATAGCCTGTCTCACTGTGCTCTGGCACACTTAGGAGATACACGCTCTGGTTGAATGTGGGCCTGTGGTCATTAATGTCTCTAAGGTGGATGGTCACTGTGGCAACAGAGGAATTCTGGCTGTCCACGTCAGTGGCCACGACCTGAGGACAGAAAAGGAAGCAATATAAGAGCCTGATTGGCCTCTGGCCTCTGCCCCACCCCACCCACACCCCAGTGTGACCCTCACCTGCACCAGCATCACCGTCTTTTTCTCATAGTCCACCATCTCGGAGTCTTTCACTAGCACCTGCACATCCGCAGAGCCCACTGCCTGCTCGGGGGACACGCTGAAGGCTTGGGCATCAGGACCCTCCAGTGACAGTGTGAAGGTACCGAATCTGCCCTGTAAAAGAGAACTGTTTAGTAGAGGCCCAACCCTGCACATTGCCCACCTACATCTCCCCCAGTCTCTCTGCCTTGTGCCTCCTCCTGGAGACCTACACAGTGAGATCCTGCAGAGGGACTTTAGAAAAGACAGCAATCGGGGTTGGGGATTTAGCTCAGTGGATGAACGCTTGCCTAGCAAGCACAAGGCCCTGGGTTCGGTCCTCAGCACCGAAAAAAAAAAAAAAAAAAAAAAAAAAAAAAAAAAGGACAGCAATCCCCCACAGTGACTGACTGCTTCTGTCACAACCCATAATCCATGACCCCATGGTGAATACCAGTAGCCACTCTAAGGAGGGCCCTCAGTGGAATGGGGGCAGGGAGGAGAGGAATGGGACCAACACAACGCACTGATGGGCAGCATGTCCATCACCCATTACTCAGTCACATCCCCACCCCCTGTGGACCACAACTCACCATCCTGCCACATGTTCTGTCATCATTTCCACCTCTCCCCTAGCCACCGCCCACCACCTTCCCCTGACCACATCCCTTTCAGTGTGCCTGCCTGGTCAGGGTCGTAGGCCACCATGGTGAGGTCATTGATGGGGATACGGGCTGAGGCATGCTCATCCACACTGCCGGTGAAGTCCACTTGAGCTTCTTGGGGGCTGAAGGAGCAGGCTGGGAGGCTGCAGTTGTAGAACTCTGGCTTGTGGTCATTGACGTCTGTCACCCTTATCGTGATCCATATGCTCACCTTGGCCACTTGCCCGTAGATGTTCAGGTTTTCCTCAGTGGCCTGAGGGAGGTACATTGCAGAGGCCAGAGGGCAGAAAACAGGGCACAGAGAGAACGAGATCAAAGGTCAAGGGGTGGGCTGGGAGCTGGGCGTGGTGCGGCACACCTTTAATCCCAGCACTTGGGAGGCAGAGGTAGGAGGATTGCTGTGAGCTTGAGGCCACCTTGACCCCATAGTAAACTCCGGGTCAGCCTGGGCTAGAGTGAGACCCTATCTCAAAAAAAGGGTGGTGGGCTGTAGTGATGGCTCAGAGGTCAAGGTGCTTGCCTGCAAAGCCTAATGACTTGAGTTCAATTCCCCAGTATCCACATAAAGCCAGATGTACAGTGGTGGGGCATGCATCTGGAGTTTGTTTGCAGGGGCAAGGGGACCTGGCATGCTCATTCTCTCTCTTTTACTCTCTGCTTACAACCTTTTTCAAAGATCAAGAGGTCAGAGAATGAGGGGAGCCCCACTCACCGTGACCTGTAGGTGCACCTCCTCATCCTCCTCCAGCAGCTGCTCTCGGTCCACAAGGCCACTGACCCTGATCACCCCATCATCATTACCGATGTCGAACCACCCTGGCTTTGTGGAGTCTGACAAGGCGACACTTGAGGCAGCTGTTCCGGGAGGCTTGGGCAAAACCCTACCCCCACCCACTCAGAGACACCCTGATTCTCACTGGAGATGGTGTAGTTCACTCGGTCATTGATGCCTCTGTCGCTGTCCACAGCCTCCACCTGCAGCACTGGTGTTCCCTGGGAGGAGACTTGCTCAGTGTCTTTGACCTTGCGCTCTGTCTCTCACCTCTACCCAGAGCCCTCAGGTCCTTTAGCACATACCGGGGGTGTATTCTCAGCCACAGAGGCGGAGTAAAACTCCCTGACAAACTGGGGGTCCAGGTCTGGCTCATCAACCACCGAGATGGACAGGAAGACTGGTGCAGAGCACTGGATGGTGAAGTTGCCATTGAAATCTCCACCTTGGTCCTGCAGGGAGACAAGCCTCCTGTGAGCCAGGAGCTCCTGGGGCTCCATTGCCCCCACCATGCATGCACCTCCACTCACACAGGCCTTCAGTTCCAGCTGATAGAAGGCACTTTTATGATTGTAGCTGAGACTGTCCTTCAGTATGATGGAGCCATTGCTCAAGATATCGAAGAGAGTCTTGTTTTCCTTGGTGTTAGGGATGACCTGTGACAGAGGACACTCAGGTCAGGTTAGCTTGTGTCAGCGCTGCCCCTGACCATCCTGCTCTGAGGAACATGGATTTGAATCCTGGCTCTAATATTGGCCAGCCATGAAACCTTCTCCAGCCTATATGATCTCTCCAATCCTGGGTTTCTCCCCTTGGGAAGTGGGCTGGTATGATTGCTTCTGCTGGTTGAAAGGAAGTTGCCACAAGGCCCTAAGTATGCCCAGGAGATGGTGTGATTGCAAGCAAAGTTGTCTTCATGAGAACTGGGCTCATGCAATCTGACTGTGACCCAGGCCCTCTCGACCTCCATCTCTTCTGAGAGGCTGGGAGTGCTTTACCTGGCAGGTGATTCACTAGCAGTTATAAGAGCCTAGATAATGTCAGTACAGGGCTTGTGAGAAAGAATTGGCACCCTCCTTGGGCAACTGGGTAACATAAGGCTTGGGAGTGCCGTGGGGAGGGTCAGGGAAGACTTGGGGACCACAGCCATGGTTGTCTCTTGAGATCCTGCCCCCGGTGGCCATGAGGCACAGTGAGAGCCAGTGCCAGGTACCCACTCCAGGGATTCCCACTCACCTTTTCTATCCTGTACTCCACCACACCTCCTTGCCCTGTATCAACATCCTTGGCCAACACAGAGAAGACCACGGAGCCAACAGGAAGGGTCTGTAAAGAGATACTTGTCAGCCAGGCGTGGTGGCACACACCTTTAATCCCAGAACTCGGGAGGCAGAGGTAGGAGGATCACCATGAGTTCAAGGCCACCCTGAGACTGCATAGTGAATTCCAGGTCAGTCTGGGCCAGAGTGAGACCCTACCTTGAAAATAGAGAGAGAGAGAGAGAGAGAGAGAGAGAGAGAGAGAGAGAGAGAGAGAGAGACTTGTCACCTACAGACTCAAATTCATCTCTTCTACTCCTAAACTTGGGATTCCTCAACTGCTCCAAGATGATGTGCCCTGTTCCACTCCACCCTGTGTGGGCCTTTGGAGGTGGCACTTGAGGGGTGACAGGGAACAAGGCTCCCCACTCTCCTCTCCCTACATGGCTTCACCACCACCTGAGCTGGTTTATAGAGGAGCCTGTCAGGATCAGAGTGAAGAAAAATTATTCTAGAACCCTCCCTGCTCAGAGATCCCTGGGAGGGGGACTTTGTTTCTGGACTGTCGCCTGAACCTCGCAGCTTCCACATGGCAGTACAGAGCAGCTTGTCACATCATGAGTCAGACTTCCTCCTTCTTGACTTCATGAGTTCCCCTTCCACACCAAACATGGCCGCAGTTTCCATGGTCGCAAATCAGGCCATGGTCCTTCTCTGACCTCTGTCCTCCAGTCTTTCTGGACAGCTGTCTTCCTGCCCCAGGACAATTCCATCTGCTGTTCCTCCACCTGGAACCCTGTTTTCTTGGTGCACCCCTTAGCAGGTTCCTTTAGCACTCAAGTCTCGGGTCAGAGGTCACCCAAAACGGTCCCTCTCTGTCCAACGTTAGGGTCTTAATGAGCTCAGCGCCATGGGAAACCATCCTGTGAGTCCCAGGTGGCTAGCATGTGAGCCCCTGAGGCTAACACCCAGGAAGGGAGCTTCAGCACCTAGGACAGCGCCCAATACCTGCCCTTGACCTTAGGCCTTGCCCCCACCTCAAAGCTGTTCACATCAAAACGATGCTGTACTTGGTACTCAAGTACAAGCCCTGAGAAAACCTCTTCCTGCTCATGCAGTTCAAGCAAGGCTGCCCCTCTGCTGAGGGAGACTCTCAGCAAGCTTAGTCACTCAAATCAGTTCAAGGGTGAACACATGACCCAGAGTGAGCCAATGAAAGCTGAGTCTCTGTGGGATGCAACCATTGAGAGATGGACAGTCTCTCCACTGAAGTTGCGAAGGTGATGGAATGTTAGCCTGGAGCTTCAGGGGGACCTTGGGATGGTCACTTTAGCCTTAAAACTGTTTCTGACAACTCAAAATGTAGGCAGCAAAAGAAGCAGAGATGACAGAGGGAGACATTTCCTGATGACTGTTTGAATACCTGGGTTCAGCCATGCCTGAAGACAGAAATTCTCCAATTTTTTTTTAGATACATGAGAAAATTAACTTCTACTTTTTTTCTACCACAAATGAAAGAATTCCAATCCAATCTGGCTGCCTATTAAATGTTGCCATACCTATCATTCATTGGGTTGCATCTGCCCAAATTGCTGCCCCTCCAAGGACAGGTGCTTCCTCATCCTGGATACCCTCCCCATGCCCTGCCCCATGAGGGCTAACAGTTACCTCACTGATAGTGGTGGAGAAGTCTGTGTTCTGGAAAACGGGTGCATTGTCATTTTTGTCAATCACAATTATTGTTATCTCCTTGATCGTCTGCAAGTGACAAAGCCCAGGTGAGCCCCCAAAATAAGATGCTGGAAAAGTTACAAGTACAGTACACAAAAAACTACTGATACCTTGCCTTTCTTCTAGATCAACTTTCTCTCCCCCTCCTCTTTCATATATACATATGTATACCTCCATACACACACATATTTTTTTCCAAACCAATTGAAAGTGAAGTTGCAAGCATCAATTTTTAATCTAAAATGTTCTTGCAGGGGAGGGACTGGGAAGATTTCTCAGTGGTTAAAGGCACTTGCTTGCAAAGTCTGCTGATCCAAGTTCAATTCTCCAGCCACTCATGTAAAGCAGGATGCAAAACTGGCACAGGCACCTGGTGTTCACTTGCAGTGGCAAGAGACTCTTGTACACACACACACACACACACACACACACACACACATGCAAAAAAAAATAAAAACATTTAAAGGTTGAAAAGTTTTAAAAGTTTACTTTCTCGGGACCTCCCTTGTTTTATGGGAGCGTTGACTTCTTTCATTCTCTTATGCTTTAAATAAATTACTTTCAAACTTAAAAAAAATAAATAGGGGCTGGAGATATTGATAAGTGGTTAAGGCATTTTCCTGCAGAAACTCAAGCACTCCAGTTTGATTCCCCAGTACCCACATAAAGCCAGATCACAAGGTGGCCCATGCATCTGGAGTTCATTTGGAATAGCTAGAGGACCTAGCGCACCCATCCTCCTTCCTTCCTTCTCTCTCTCTCTCTCTCTCTCTCTCTCTCTTTCTCTCTCTCTCTCACTCTCTAAATAAATAAATAAATATTTTAAATAAATGTTATGTTCTTGCTCTGTTATCAGGAGGGTGAGTCCTAGCCTTCTGCCATAGTATGTTATAAACAACCCACGTGCCCATCAGAGGGGAACACTTAAAAGGACCATGGTGTGTTCCCACTTACACAGACATGTCTCTTGCCATGGGCCACTCTGTGCCACCTGTGACTCCTGTCAGCAAGAGTCACTCACAAGATATAGCCACGAGACATTGGAGCAACAGAAACCTCTTTTAACAATTTTTGTTTTGTGTTTTTGTTTCTTTCCTTTCCTTTCCTTTATTTTTTTCCTTCGAGGTAGAGTCTCACTCTAGCCCAGGCAGAACTGGAACTCATACTGTAGTTCCAAGGCTGGCCTTGAGCTCACAGTGATCCTCCTACCTCTGCCTCTAGAGTGCTGGGGTTAAAGGCCTGCACTACCACACTCAGAGCTTTTATGTTTTTACAACAGGACTTATGTAGCCTAGAGTGGCCTCAGACTCACTAGGTAGCCCAGGATGGTTTTGAACTATTGATTTCTGTGACCCCACCCATCACTTGCTAGGATTACAGGTGTGTCCAATATGCCTGGCTTTTAATAAGAAGGAAGGAAGGAAGAAGGAAAGGAAGGAGAAAAGGACAAAAGAAGAGAAGGCAAGAGCCAGGCAGGCAGGTAAGTAGATAGGTAGGAAGGAAGGCAGGCAGGAGAGAAGAAGGGGAGAGGGAGGAGGGGGAGAAGGGAAGAGAAACAAAGAGGAGGAAGAGAGCAGATAGGCATGTCACCAGGTGTGGTGGCGCACGCCTTTAATCCCAGCACTTGGGAGGCAGAGGTAGGAGGATCTCTGTGAGTTCAAGGCCAGCCTGAGATTAAGTTGTGAATTCCAGGTCAGCCTGGGATAGAGTGAGACCCTACCCTAAACCAAAAGGAAGAAGGAGAAGGAGGAAAGAAAAGAGGAAATATAAAGAAAAAGAGCCTGGGCTACAGTGAGACTCTGCCTCAAAACAAAAAATAAATAAAAAGAAACAGGAAACCTAGGGAGATGGATCAGCTGTTAAAGGCGCTTGCTTGCAAAGCCTGCTGGCCTGGTATCAATTCCCCAATATCCACATAAAGCCAGATGTGCAAAGGGGTGCATGTGTCTGAAGTTTATTTACAATGGCAAGAGGCCCTGACATACCCATTCCCTCTCTTTCTCTCTTATCTCTCTCATAAATAAATAATATATTTTTTAAAGTATTGAGAGAGTGAGGCCCTACCTTGAAAAACCAAAAAAAACAAAGTTGATTCCCCAGGCCAAAGGAGTTTAAGGTGATTCCTCAGACCCTAGGACAGAAAGTATCTATCTGACATTTGTTTTAAAAAATCAATATTTATATTAATATAAACTAATAGTAGAGGGCTGGAGAGATGGCTCAGCTGTTAAGGCACTTGCCTCCAGTGCCTAAGGCCCCGGTTCAATTCCCCAGGACCCACATATGCCAGACCCACAAGGTGGTGGCCCTGGTGTGTTCTCTCTCTCTCTCTCTCTCTCTCTCTCTCTCTCTGCTTGAAAATGAATAAATTAAATAAATAAATAAATAAAACAGAAAATATATTTTAAAAGAACTAATAGTAGATTACATATTTATACCCGATCTACTAATAGTTAAAATAATAAATAGTAAATATTTGCTCATATGACAATATGGACATAATTTTGTAGGAACATTAATTTCATATTAATTGGGGTATTCCCTGCTTGTCTGAGGTGGACAGCACACTCAGGAGTGGATACTCAAGACCCTGCTCTTCCCATTCCTGAGTTGCCTTCCCTCTTCCCTTTTCCTACTCACTGGAGTATTGTGACCATCGTTTGCAGAGACGCTAATCATGAAGAAATTTTGTGTCTGGAGCAAAAAGAGAAAAGGGCTCTGCTCAGTGTCGGTTCACAGCTTGGGCAACTCCAGGATACAAGTTTCAAGGTCCACCACTTCTCTCTCCCTCTCTCCAGACCCGTCCGCTGCTCTTTACCTCGTAGTCCAGAGGGCTGGCCAGCTTCACTTCCCCAGAGCTTTCGTTGACTGAGAAGTGGTAGGCATTGACGCCACTAATCCCATACGTCAGGCTATCGTTATCAGGGTCGTTAGCCTTCAACCAGAAGGCCACATGACCTGGAGATGAACAGGGCTACCCCAGGGTCCATGGCAACCTCGTTTAGTGCTAGTCTGACTGGGGGCTTGGCTTCTCCATCTGAAATCTGGGTCCCCCTTAGCCCTGGTCCAGCCCTGATGGCTATGGATGTTGATGTGGGTATTACCCAAAGCCACTCAGAGACCTTTGGGGATCAGCACCTGGTTTCCACTGGGATCATTACTCCAGGTGTAGGGGAGGTAACGGTGAAGATCCCTGGATCACAGTACACCCATGGGAACACTGCTGGAGACCACAAATCTGGAGACAGAACTCCCTGCAGGCCACCTTAGGCTGTGATGCAGTGTATCAGGGAAGGGGTTGGAGGAGTCTGATGGAGCCCTTGCCCTGTCCTTGAGGGTAGGCACTGCTTTGTCCCCAGCACATGAGCCATTACTCACCCACCGGCAGGTCTTCAGGCAAGCTCTCTGTCACAAAATCAGTTGGGAAATATGGGCGTCTATTGGCTGCCACTGTGGGGACACAGAGTGAAAGAACATCTGCATTTCCTGCAAAGCTGTGGCTGTGTCCCTGGAGCCCATCTCTGTCCTAACAGCCAGCCTTGAACTTGACTCACCCACTAGGTCTAGCATGCTGGCTGCTCACTAAAGAGGGGTGCTCGCCCTCCCGACCTTCAAGATCCCCCATTGAGGGTCCCCAGTTTAGTGTTGCTCTTATAGGAGGAGAAAGCACCCACCAGACACCAAGAAGGCAGGAAACAGGACGCAGAGTGGCCACAGCCGTACCATCATGGAGGGACCTAAAGGAAGAAATGTCAGAAAGAGGCACCTGAACCGAGGCTGCCCTCCTTTTGGCCGAAAGCTACTCGCCTGGGTCAAACCAACCAACTTCACTCAGTAGCTCTCCACCAGTGTCCATCACTCTGTTTGTTTTTCACAGGGGAGCCGATAGGGTGGGCAGGACATCTTAGACTACGCTTGACACCCACTGTGTGCCAAGCTCTGCTCCAAACATCTTCAATGTGTAATCAATTTCTTTACTTGCAAGAACGAGGTAGCTGTTTAGTACCTGATACTGAGATGCACCTGCTTGCCTGGGACCACACCTTGTTGTTTTGTTTTGTGTTATTTTTGTTGTTGTTGTTGTTGTTTTACCAGGTAGGGTCTCGCTCTAACCCAGGCTGCTGTGGAATTCACTATGTAGTCTCAGGGTGGCCTCGAACTCAGGTGATCCTCCTACCTCTGCCTTCCAAGTGCTGGGCTTGTTTTTGTTTTGTCTGTCTGTCTGTCTGTATGTATGTTTGTTTGTTTTGATACACGGTCTTATTCTAGTGCAGGCTGACCTGAAACTCATTCTGTAGTCCCAAACTGGTCTCAAACTCATGATGATCCTCCTGCCTCCTGAGTGCTTGCCCAGCAAGACCACATTTTGAACAAAGGTCTTTTGGGTTCAGAATTCATGACCTCAATCACTATTATATACTGACAACCTAGAGTGTTGCCACTTAACCTCTCTGGGGCTTGGGTTCCTTGAAGAAAACACCCCGGGGTTTAGACTGAGACCTAAACAGTGCCAAGCTCACAATAAGCACATAACATCATTACTATGGAGAAAGAAAGTTTCATTTTTTTTCTACCACTCATTGTTGAAATCCCCATTTATAGCCTATCATCCTAACCCCTAACCCTCTCCTCCAATCCTAACCCTAGACCTAAGCTCTAACTTTAACCCTAACCCTAACTCTGCCACGGCCCACAGTGGTTACCTCACAGGCTCTTTCACACTCAGCACCCCTCAACAGAGACCCTGGCTCCAGTCTGGCTCTCACGTCAGGTTGCCCACTTACTATTCAGATTGATCTTGCCTCAGTTTTCCCCAACCTATGGGAAATACAATCAGGAAGAGTGGTGATTTTATTTTTTTTAATAATTTATTTTATTCATTTTCAAGCAGAGAAAGACAGACAGAGAGAGAGAGAGAGAGAGAGAGAGAGAGAGAGAGAGAGAGAATGCACCAGGGCCACCACCTTGTGGGTCTGGCTTATGTGGGTCCTGGGGAATTGAACCCGGGGCCTTAGGCACTGGAGGCAAGTGCCTTAACCGCTGAGCCATCTCTCCAGCCCAAGGAAGAGTGGTGATTTTAAATACATGCTGACATCACCATGAGTTGAGTACCTCCACTCTCATTCATCCTGTCAGTACATATTTAGTGGTATCCACCACCCACTAGGTGTCAAACCTTGTTCTTGGCCCTTGGACACAGATTGGCTACCCTCACTCAGATGATGGCCACCCAACCAGTTGTTGTTTAACTGCTGTGAAGGAAGAGAACTTGAGCATTTCAAGAAGAACAAGTATTTTAAGCAGGGGGGCAGTGGCTCACACCTTCACTGCCAGCATTTGGAGACTGATGTAGAAGTATCATTGTGAGTTCAAGGTCAGCCTGTGTTAAAGTGAGACTGCCTTAAAAAAAAAGAACAGGGTTGGTCTCTCTTTTTCTCTCTCAAATAACTAAATAAATTAAAACAAAATACCAAGGAGCTGAAGAGATGAGTCAACTGTCAAGAACACTTGCTTGCAAAGCCTGACAGCCTAGGCTCAACTCCCCGTTGCCCACAGAAAGCCAGATGCCCCTGCAGTTAGGTTGCAGTGGCCGGAAGCTCTGGTGAACACATGTCACTCTCTCTTTTTCTCTTTCTCTCTCTCCTCGCAAACAAATAACAATTTAAAAAAAACAACAAAACAAAACAAAAATCAAGGCTGGGGAGATGGCTGTGCTTGCTTGCAAATCCTACCAAGATGGGTTCAGTTCCCTAGTACCCATGTAAAGCCAGATGCACAAAGTGAGACATGCATTTGGAGTTCATGTGCAGCAGCAAGAGGCCCTGGCACCCCCATGCTCTCTCTTGCCCTCCTTCCTCATGAATAAATAAATGAATGAATTTTTTTAACCAGAAAAAGTATTTTAGGTATGTGACAGTCAAAATAATTGAAATTTTTTAATATTCCCTCCTGAAGGAAATAGGGACTATGTCTTCTCCCCCTGAATCCAATCGGGTTTTCTTGTGGGGGGAGCAGTTGAATCAGTGACTCAATATGTAGCCTTGGCTGGCCTGGAACTCACTCTGTAGACCAGACTGGCTCTGAACTTGTTTCAATCCTCCTGCCTCTGCTTACTGAGTGCTGGGACCACAGACAGCCCTGTACCACCATTTCTGGCTTCATCTACTGAGTTAATCGTGGTCTTTTTGATTTCTGTATTTTAGAATGCTTTGGTATCTTTGGAGGGGGTCTGGCTGGCTTGAGAAAGACTCAGCTAATTTCTAGAAATTACAAACAATTTCCTTCAAACATACCTTTCAAATACAAACCAACACATCCGGAACCCAGAGCCTCAGCCACCTCCCACATCTAGTTTACACAAGGCTCGAATGTCTCCATCCCAAGGCCAAGTACTGGAGAGCTAAGGACCACTGCAATCCACCCTCCTGAGCTTGGACATGCTGTCCAGTCCTGACATTGTCTGTAGTTTTATCTCCAACATCTGTCCCTCTTCCTGCCCCTAAGCCTATGTCACAAATACTGGCGGTTTCCCCTTCACATCTTTGGGACATTCCCTAGGGACTCAACAGCAGTGTTGAAAAGAAGGCTGCACTGTCCTTGAATGGGTTGGCATGGAGGGGAACCAGCTATCCAGTGGATACCCAGCTGCCAGCCATGTGAGCAAACTGCCCAGAAACAAATCCTCTGCCCGATATAAACTGTGTGCACCTGGTTCACACTGTGGCTTTCTAAGCATATCAGTGATGGTGGTTGGGGGTTTTGTTCTTGTGGTGTTTGGTTGGTTTGGGGTACTTGATAGTTTGTTTGAGAACTCACTCTGTTGCCCAGGCTGACCTAGAGCTCCTCCGCCTGCATGCTGGGATTAGACAGGTACCCTCACACTTGGCCCTATTGTTACCGTTATTCTCAGTGACTTCTATGGATAATGGAATAGTGGGGTCTTCAAGGAGGGAAAGTTCCAGCAGAGATCTGAAGGATAAGAAGAGGGCCCATGTGAGGAGTTGGTCAACCCTATGTTGACCTCCACCTCCCTCTTGGAGCCCCACAGGAATAACAGTGAAATGCCTGGAGATGGAAGACCTATGGCAGCTTGTGGTGGTTTGAGTGCAGTGCCCCTCATAGGTCTAAATGTGTGCGGCTGATGGAGTCTTGGGGAGGTGGAGCTTTGCTGGAGGAGGTGTGTCACTGGGGGCAGGCCTTGAGGGCTATTAGTCTAGTTCCTCCTGCCAGAACTAGCAGCTCACTCCCCATAGATATGTGATGTGAGCCAGCTTCCTCCTCTGCCATGCTTTCCCTGCCATGAGGAGACTTCCCCTTGCCTGTATAAGCTGCTTCTGGTCAGGTGTTTTAAACCAGCAACCAGAAGGTAACTGCTCCACCGATTATCACTATCAATCTGACCAGAGTAGGCTGGGAGTAGAATACACCCACAGGAAGCAGAAGTAAAACCCCAGCAACATTAAAGGTTCTAGAACCCTCTGAAAGTAGAGGTGTGAGTTATTTGAAAAAATGAAAGCTGGCCAAGTGTGGTGGTGCACACCTTTAAGGCCGAGGTGGAGGATGGCCTCAGATGGCCAAGGTAGGAGGATCACTGTGATTTGGAAGCCATCCTGAGATTACACAGTGAATTTCAGGTCAGCCTGGGCCAGAACAAGACCCTATCTCAAACACACACACACACACACACACACACACACACACACACACACACACACACACACACAACAGAAAACCAGGAGCTGAGCTATGGCTCAGTGGAAGACTCTGGGTTCCATCTCCAGCACAGTAAATAATAAAATATTAATATATCCAGGCGTGGTGGTGCATGCACTTAATTGCAGCACTTGCAAAGCAGAAGTAGGAGGATCACTGTGAGTTTGAAGCCAGCCTGAGACTACAGAGTGAGTCCAGGTCTGCCTGGGCTAGAGTGAGATACTACCTAGAAAAAAAAGAAAAGAAAAAGAAAGTGAAGAAGGATTGGAGAGATGGTTCAGTTGTTAAAGGCTCGTGCTTGCAAAGCCTCTCAGCTCAGGTTCAGTTCCCCAGTACCCACCTAAAAGCATGAGTCACAAAGTAACAACGTGACACCTGTGTCTGGAGTTTGCAGCAGCAAGAGGCCCTGGCATGCCCATTTCTTCTCTCTCTCTCTCTCTCTCTCTCTCTCTCTCTCTCTCTCTCTCTCTCTCTCTCTCTCTCTCTCTGTTAAATAAAAATATTTTAAGATTAAGTAAAAGCCGGGTGTGGTAGTGCACACGTTTAATCCCAGCACTTGAGAAGCAAAGATAGGAGAATCACCATGAGTTCAAGGCCACTCTGAGACTGATATTACATAGCGAATTCCAGGTCAGCCTTGGATACAGTGACATCCTACCTCAAAAAAACAATTAAAAGAAATTGAACAAAATTAAAGTATTATTATCAGTGCCATATAAGAGGCTACCAGGTCCATAAGCACAAATATCCAAAGAACAGAATGAGTTCTTACAGGCCAATTCTTTTCAGCCCGAGTGATGCTTAGGGCTGGGTAGCTCAGTAGTGAAAGCCATCCTGAGCCTGTGAGATCCCCAGCAATCTTAGGCCTTCACTGACCAAATACCAGTGGTCACTGCCGAGTTCTGAGAGTCAAAAAATGTCTCCAGACATTTTGGAATGTCTGTTAGCAGATAAAAACCATGCCTCACTGAGAATTACTGTTACATAATTAAAATATATATAAGGAGACATAAGCAAGGTAATAGATGGATAAAAATATAAAGATGAAAACATGTGAAAAAACATAAAACTCAAGCAACAGTCCAGAAAGCCTGATGTGTGCTTAACAGATGATCCAGGAAGAAGACAGAGAGACTATCACAGAAGAACAAGCAATGGAGCTCTCACACAGGAATCATGAATTTCTTTTTCTTTTCTTAAGTATTTGTATTTATTTATTTGCAAGCAGAAAGAGATAGAAGAGAGACAGAGAGAATGGGCACACCAGGGCCTTCGGCTGCTGCAAATGGACTCCAGATGCATGTGCCACTTTGAGCATCTCACTCTATGTGGGTGCTGGGGAATCAAACTCGGGTCATTAGGTGTTTCAGGCAAGAGCCTTAACCACTGAGAGATCTCTCCAGCCCATTTTTTTGGTTTTTATTTGAAGTAGGGTCTCCCTGTAGCCCAGGCTGACCAGGGATGAATTTGGGATACTAAACAAAAAATTAAGTTAACAAAACCAGTGAAGGTGGGGAAAGCTTTCTAACTGGGAACAGTATACTGAGTTGTTCCGTTGTGAACATTTCCATAGTTGATGAACCTTGATCTTGAGCATGAGAACTGTGCTGGGGTGTAAGAGAATAACCCTCTTCTCTTCCTTCCTTCCTTTCTCCCTTCCTTCCTCCCTTTCTCCTTCCTTCTTTCTCCTTCCTTCCTTCTCTTTCCTCCCTTCCTTCCTTCCTCACTCTTTCCTTCCTCCCTTTCTCCTTCCTTCCTCCCTTCCTTCTTCCTTCCTTTCTCCCTTTCTCCTTCCTTCCTTCCTCCCTCCCTCCCTCCTTTCCTTCCTTCCTTCTCTCCTTACTTTCTTCTCTTTTTTCCTAAATTCTTTCCTCCCTTCTTTTCATTATTCTTTATTTTAATACTTTTATTTCTTTGCAAGCAGGAACAGAGAGGATGAGACTGAGACAGAGAGAAAATGGGCTCTGCAAATGAACTCCAGATGCGTGCACCACTTTGTACATCTGGCTTAACATAGGTAATGGAGACTCAAATCCCAGTAATGGGCTTTGCAGGCAAGTGTCTTAACTGCTGAGCCATCTCTCCAGCCCTCTTTCTTTAAGCAGGGTCTCATATATTTCAGGCTGGCCTCAAACTCATTATACAGTTGAGCATGACCTTGAACTCTTGATCCTCCTACCTCTACCTCCCAAGTACCAGGATTATAGGCGTGCTCCTCCAGGCCTGGCAAAACCTCAACTTTCCACTTTAGAAGTCAACTGACAGCCCGATGTGGTGATGCACGCCTTTAATCCCAGCTCTTGGGAGGCAGAGATAGGAGTTCCAGGACACCCTGAGACTACATAGTCAATTCCAGGTTAGCCAGGTCTAGAACCAGACCCTACCTCAATCAATCAATCAATCAATAAAATCAACTGATAGAGGCTGGGGTGCAGAGGCTCGAAAGGTTAAAGGCACTTGCTTTTGAAGCCTTCTGGCCAGGGTTCAATTATTCAGGACCCACGTAAAAGCTGGACGCCAAATGGCACATACATCTGTGCTGCCAATGAGCCTATAACAATGGGAGACCAAGCCAGGAGAATCCAAAACTCAGGGCCAGCTAGCCTGATGTTTGCTAGTGTTCAATCTAGCAATTAGTGCACAGGGGCAAGAGAGCCTGTCTCAAAAGAAGGTGGAGCACAGACCCTCTCTCTCTCTCTCTCTCTCTCTCTCTCTCTCTCTCTCTCTCTCTCTCTCTCTCTCTCTCTCTCACACACACACACACACACACACACACGTCATAACACACATGCTCCACCCACAAAATATCAACAATATCTGAAATGAAATAATTAAAAAATAACCGTAGAAACCTACTACCTAGAAACACAGTGGCGAGGGCTGGAGAGATGGCTCAGCAGTTAAGGTACTTGCCTCCAGTGCCTAAGGCCCCAGGTTCAATTCCCCAGTACCCACATATGCCAGACCCACAAGGTGGTGGCCTTGGTGCTCTCTCCCTCTCTCTCTCTATGTCTCTCTATCTATCTATCTATCTATCTATCTATCTATCTATCTATCTATCTATCTATCTATCTCTATCTCTGTATTTATATGCTTGAAAATGAATAAATAAAATATTTTTTTAAAAAAAAATAAAAAAAGAAACATGGTGGCAAATGGAAGTAGCCAGGGAGCTGAAAGCTGTGATCCACCGGCTTCTAGAGAATCAACAGGTTTTGGAGATGTGGAACAGGATGCAGGGAAAGGCGTTTCCAATTAGATACACACACAAGGCAGGGTGTAGTGGGAAGTTCACAGGGATTGTGAGACTCTAGTATCCTCCTTTATTTTCTCTTTTATATTTCATTTCTTGACAATTTTGATACAAGCATATGATGCGTTTTGGTGATCCTCACCTCCCATTACCTTCTCTGGTCCTCCTTCCTGTTGAACCCCTCCTTCATAGCTAGGCTCTCTTCTTCCTTTGTTTTCTTTCTCACTTCCTGGCTATGAGGCAAACACCCACACAGTCCTACCATTTTATGCTGTCCGAGGCCCTGAGGTCAGTTGGTCATAGACTGGACCCTCCAAAGCCATGCGCCAAAACAGACCTTGACTACGTTATTGATACATGGTGTCATCATCATGTCCAGATACTTAAGGGCAGTTAGAGCTTAGAAGGGTGGCAAGGCCAGCTGGGAAACCCACGACCCTTCTCTGAGCCTATGTGCTCCTCTGCCTCATTAAGTGATGCCCCACTGGAGATGGTCTGAATGCCAGCCCAGCCATGGTGGCTTTCAGGTGCTCTGCAAGTACACACCTTTCCTTTCTGCACCTGGTACCTATGTTCACCTGTCCCACCTACTCTCGCTGAAGTTGTCATGGAGACTATCCCACTTTTCCTTGGGACGTCATCTCCCAGGCTCTGAGATTATAGAGGTTAAAGTGTGCTGACCAGGACAGGCTTGAGGCTCCCTGGAGCTGAAGCCAAGGTGTGGTGATGGTGCTGAGTAGTAATGGTGGAGGGTGAACGAGAGTGGGGCAGGTGGAGCTGCTGGAGGCAATGGTGAGGGGCGGAGACAGTGACTTGGTGGGAGTGGAGATGTGGGTGAGGCTGGGTTAATGGTGGTGGTGGTAGATTGCTCTGTCTGGACATATGGAGACCTGGCATCCGTGTAGGGCTTAGTTCTAGCCTCTTCATCTCTTTTTTGTCTCATTTTTCCCCGACGTGCTGGCAGGTGCATGAGGCAGATTCGTCATCATTACAAAGTTTATCTCAGGGCTGGAGAGATTGCTCAGTGGTTAAGGTGAGTGTCTGCAAGGGCAAACGACCTGCGTTCTATTCCCCCAGTACCCACGTAAAGCCAGATGCACAAAGTGGTGCACGCATCTGGAGTCCACTTGCAGTGGCTAGAGGCCCTGATGCATCCATTCTCTCTGTCTCTCTTCTATCTCTCTCTGCTTGTAAATGAATTAATTAATTTTTAAAAAAACAACAAAGCTTCTCTCAGTCCATCTCCCAAGGAGGAAGCTTCCTGCCCTCTACCCAGCCATTTGCTGTAGCTGGTGCTTTGTATCCATTATCATTCAGTTCTCAATATTGACGAGGGGAGGAGGCATTGCCCAGTTGGTCATGAGTCAGAATCCAAAGCCAGGTGATCTGTCCTCTTTCAAGCTGGGCATGGTGGTGTGTGCTTGTAATTAATCCCAGCTACTTGGAGTGTGAGGCAGGAGGACAGAGAGTTCAAGTCCAGTCTGGCAACCTGGGAAGATTATACCTTAAAGTAAAATTAAAGAACGCCAGTGGAGTGGTGAACTAAAACTTATCACAACAGAAATACAGAGGCTACTGAGAAATCAACACTGACAGATAACACACCGCCCAGGCTCAGGGACTGTCGGAAAGAGGGAGTGGGAAGGTTGTAAGAAGAGCCACAGGTTGAGGGCTGGAGAGATGGCTTAACTGTTAAGGCACTTGCCTCCAGTGCCTAAGGCCCCAAGTTCAATTCCCCAGTACCCACATAGCCAGACCCACAAGGTGGTGGCCCTAGTGTTCTCTCTCTCTGTCTCTCTCTCTGTGTCTTTCTGCTTGAAAATAAATAAATAAAATATTTTTTAAAAATAAAAAAAGAAGAGCCCCAGGTTGTTAGAAACACCCCAAGGCACAGCTCCCCCCAGAGACAGAGGCTCTAATTACCCCACAGTGAAGACCAATAACCCTATAGAGGAGGGCCGTCAGGGAAATGAGGACAGGGGAGGGATCATCCTACAACCTATGCTTAAAAAGTAATTAATTAATTAGTTAATTAATTAATAAAATACCAGTGGATGAAGGTCAGTGGTAGAACAGTTTCCTAGAAGAGGACCCTGAGTCTGTCTTAGCACAAGAGGAAGCACTCTGGGCTTTCTTTTCTAGGCTTCTTTTTAAAAATACTTTATTTACTGAGAGAGAGAGAGAGAGAGAGAGAGAGAGAGAGAGAGAGAGAGAGGCAGGCAGGGAGAAAGAGTGGCTTTGGGTGCCCAGGGCTTCCTGCCACTGCCAATGAACTCAAGACATGTACCACTTTGTGCATCTGGCTTCACAAAGGTACTAGAGAATTGAACCCGGGCCATCAGGCTTTGCAAACCAGCACCTTTAACCACTGAGCAATCTCTCCAGCCCTCTAAGCTTCTTTTTTCTTTCCTGATGTGCCCTGTTCTCCCCTAAGCCACGCAGAGCCCCCGGCCATGTAAAGTCGAGGGAGAACAGACCACACTGATCGCCATGATCCTAAGACCTCTACCTGCAGCCCCTTCCTCTCTGTAGACTCCCTGTTGACTGAAGTTTCTCCCACCTTCAATCCCATTCTCATGGGGGTGGTTAGAACCTTCTGCCCTCCACTCAGCAATGACAGTGACTCTACCTATCTACACAGCATCTGGTCACTACCCCAAAAGGGGGATCAGCAGCTCCTTTGTTCAGAAGGGGCTTTTGAGCCTCAGAGAAATGAGGTCTCCTTCCCAGAATCCTAAAGCAGTGTTAAGGGAAGGTGCCAGACACTTGCCCAGTTGCTCTCTCTGGACCTCCCTTCAGCATTGCCTGGGTTGGTCCTGGGTTTCATGACATCTTGTTCCCTGTTTGTCACAGTGACTTTGCACAAATATTCTCATTGATGAGAATGAGGCCAAAGTTCTGCAATTTACAGCATCACTTAAGAAAAATGTGCTTCGAGCTAAAGATGGCACCAGGTGAGCTGCTCCATCTCACGGGGCACAGCCACTCCCAAGGCTCCCACTGGCCACAGGCTCTGCTCTTGGCCTGGAAGGCAAAGTCCTCGAGGGGGCCTGCATCTCACT
Source organism: Zapus hudsonius (assembly GCA_004024765.1). Classification (NCBI taxonomy): domain Eukaryota; kingdom Metazoa; phylum Chordata; class Mammalia; order Rodentia; family Dipodidae; genus Zapus; species Zapus hudsonius. Next base: position 2,449 of record PVHP010004100.1, on the reverse strand, counting down.
TTCCACAGTGTTCTGTCCTCTGCCCTGTCCCTACCTGTGGTCCGGGTCCATGGAATGTTCCAGACCACAACACACACTCTTGCATTCTTCTTCCCCAGGATTTGCAGGCTTTGTCCCTTCTGTCCCAAAGGCTCCCTTGTGTCTTTTGCACATGTGCAAATTCTGCTTAAGGCTCTTCAAGGCTTAGATCAACAGGAACCTCTGGGCCCTAAAGGTGCAGGGCTCAGGGGGAAAGGAAGTGAATGGAAGTGCTCGTGGTGGGCTGAGACTGGGGGACTTAGCATGTCCAGCGAATCCTTCCCTGGGTGCCCTTTTCTCCTGCAGGGGAATCCCAAGCTAAGCTTGGGTCTACAGGAAGGCACAGCTGGAATCCAGCCCCCAGTCACTATGCACCCAACTCCATTTGCTTCTCTTTGAGACAGAAATTGGGCTTGAAGACACAGCCTCTATCCCAGCAATCAGAAGGCAGGAAGATCATGAGTTCTAGGTCAGCCTGGGCTACATAGCAAGACCCTGTCAGGGGAAGTCAGAGACAAAAATGACCTCTATCATAATAGCCCACTGTCCTTATTCCCAAACTCCCTTCCCATTCCTGTTCTTTCCTTGCGTTTAAAAGTTGTTTCGGGGATCCGGCGTGGTGAGGCACACCTTTAATCCCAGAACTTTGGAGGCAGAGGTAGAAGGATCACTGTGAGTTTGAGGCCAGCCTGGAGCTACAGAGTTCCAGGTCAGCCTGGGCTAGAATGAGACCCTATCTTGAAAAAAGAAAAAATAATTGTTTGGAGGACTGGGGAGATGGTTCAGTGATGAAAGGCACTTGCTTGCAAATTCTGTTGGCCTGGGTTCAATTCTCCAGCCCCCAACGTATAGCCAGATGCAAAAAGTGGCGCATGCATTTATTCATTTGCAATGGCAAGAGACCACTGGATGTGTGTGTGTGTGCACTCACACGTGTACATGCAAATAAATAAATTAGTTAATTTTAAAAATTGCTTGGGGAATGGGGAAATGACTTAGTGGGTAAAATGTTTATTATAGGCAAGCATGAGGACCTGAGTTAGAATCCCCAGCACCCTATAAATGTTGGGTGGCAGGGTCAGGAAGATCCTCAAGGCAAGACTAGCTAAATTAGTGAGCTTTATTTGTTTGTTTGCTTGTTTTGTTGTTTTTGTTTTGTTGAGGTAGGGTCTCACTCTAGCCCAGGCTGACCTGGAACTCACTCTGTAGTCCCAGGCTGGTCTAGAGCTCACAGTGATCCTCCTGCCTCTGCCTCCAGAGTGCTGAGTTTAAAGGGATGCACTACCACGCCCTGGTTGCGACCCTGTCTTAATAAATAAATGGAGAGTTGCAACCTCTGGTTGCAGGTGCACCCATGCAGACACACACACAATAACATGTATACACATATACATACATACCAAACACATGCAAAAAATAAATAAATAAAATTTAAAAATAAATTAGGATAAAGCATTTGGATTTAGGCACAAGGGTTCACTTCTGATGTCCTACACCACAGTAGGGTAGCTATGGGGGGCAACAATTAATTGAATATTTCAAATTAGGTGCTAGAGAGGATTCTACATGCTCCCAACACAAAGAAAAGGGGTGCTAGACATGCCGATTACCCTGATCTGACCATCACACACTGTATGTGCATGGAAATGTTACACAGGCTTCATAAGAATGGACAATTACCATGTGTTGATCAAAAATTCATAAACACTAGTCTGGAGAGATGGTTCAGTGGTTAAAAGTGCTTGCCTGAAAGCCCAACGACCCAGGTTCAATTCCCCAGTACCCACGTAAAGCCAGATGCACAAAGTGGTGCGTGTGTCTGGAGTTGGTTTGCAAGAGGCTAGAGAGGCTGGTGCATCCACTCTGTCTGTGTCTCTCTCTCTTTTCGCTTGACAATAATATTTTTTAAAAATCATACACACATTTATGTATATATGTATTTAAAATAAAACTATATAATATATTATATTATATGTTATATATTATATATGTTATTTTTTTTCAAGGTAGGGTCTCACGCTAGCCCAGGCTGACCTGGAATTCACTATGTACTCTCAGTCTCAGGGTGACCTTGAACTCATGGAGATCCTCCTACCTCTGCCACCAAACCTGGCATATATATATATATATATATATATATATATATATATATATATATATATATATATACATATATATATAATTTAAAAGTGTCTGAGGACAAAAAGGAGCAAAAGGGCTGGAGAGATGGCTCAGTGGTTAAAGGCACTTGTTTTCAAAACATGATGGGCAGGGTTCAATTCCCCAGTACCCACCCATATAAAGCCAGATGCACAAAGTGGCATATGAGTCTGGAATTGGTTTGCAGTGGCAGGAGGCCCTGACATGATGCCCATATTCTCTCTCTCTCTCTCTCTCTCTCTCTCTCTCTCTCTCTCTCTCTCTCTCTCTC
>PVHP010004099.1:0-73557 GCA_004024765.1 Zapus hudsonius | reverse complement strand
TCAGACTTTCGTATAGTGCATCTTTTCTTGGGTGCCCAAGAGTATGGGATCCGGTTCATCTTGCCCTAAATCCCCATTTCCAATCAAAGGTTCCCCCTCGCTGAGTGGAATATTTGGCCGAATTTAATGGCTGTTGATTGACTCCCCCAGGCCCAGGCTCCTTCATTGCATAATTGCTCCTTTCTTGGTTTGCTGTTCTATCCCAGTAGGAACTGTATCCAGCCTATTCATGGTCGCAGACTATGTTTCATGCCAATGGTCTGTTTACTCCAGTTATTGTTTTTACTTTCCATTTCCTTGATCTCAGCTATGATCTTACATATTTCTTTTTGTCTTGAGCTCCTAGGGTTGGATTGTTCAATTTTCCCCAATGCCTTTAGGTGGGTGATTAAGTTATTGATTTGAGATATCTCTGTCTTTTTTTTTTATAAAGGCATTTAGTGCTATGAATTTTCCCCTTAGGTTTTCTGTCATTGTGTCCCATAAGTTTTGGTATGTTGTATCTTCATTATCATTTACTTTAAGAAATTTTTCAATTTCATTTTTGATTTCTTGAATGTTCATTGTTTTATAGTGTGTTGTTCTGTTGCCAATAGTTGATGTATTTTCTCTTGTTCCTACCATTGTTAATTGCCAGTTTTAATGTGTTGTGGTCTGATATGATGCAGGTGGCCAAGTCAATCCTCTTGAATTTATTGAAGCATATTTTATGTCCTAATTTGTGGTCAGTTTTGGAGAAGGAACCATGGGTTGCTGAAAAAAAATGTATATTCTGTAGTTTTGGGATGGAAAGCTCTATAAACATCTGTTAGGTCTAGTTGGTCTATGGTATTGTTAAGATTTGTTATTTCCCTGCTGATATTCTGTTTGGACAGTCTGTCTAGAGATGATAGTCATGTAATAAAGGCTCCTACTATGATAGAATTGAATTTTATTTTTGTTTTGTTTTTAAGAAAGTTTTGCTTTATGAGCTGTGGTGCACCTGTATTTGTTTATAATAATGATAGCCTCCTGCTGGATCAATTCCCTTGATGAATAAAAAGTGTCCTTCATTGTCCTTCTTAATTAATTTTGGTTTCAAGTCTATTTTGTCAGACTTAATATAGCCAAACTCACTTGTTTTTATTTCCGTTTGCTTGGAAGATCATTTTCCATCCTTTCACCCTGAAGAGATTTCTGTCTTAAAGGTGAGGTGCATTTCTTGAAGGTTGCAGATGGAGGGGTCCATTTTTATGATCCACCCTGATAGCCTGTGTCTTTTCATGGGGGAGTGAAGTCTGTTAATATTCGTAGTTATAACTGTGAGGTTTGCTTTAAGCCCTGCCAAGGTTGAGGGTTTATGGGGATTGATTCCTCTCATGTTATTATGAGCCTGATAATTTTGGTTATTGTGCTCATCCTCTATTGAGCTCTTGAGGTTGTTTGTTTGTCTTCTCTGTGTGGATTATCTCCTGTAGTATCCTCTGTAAGTTTGGCTTTGTGTTCATCTAAGCATAGAGCTGGCTTTGTTCATGGAATATTTTCATTACTCCATATATTATTAGGGATTCCTTTGCCGAATACAGTAGTCTGGGTTGGAAGCCATATTTGTTTAGGCTTTGTAGAGTGTTGTTACAGGCTCTTATGGCCTTTGTGGTTTCCAATGAGAAGTCTGAGGTAAGTTTAATGGGGTTGCCTTTATACGTGATGAAGTGATTCTCGCTTGCTACTTTTAGCACTCTCTCTTTGCTGTCTGTGTTTAGCATTTTAACTAAGATATGTCTTGGAGAGTTCCTTCTTTGGTCCTTTCTATTTGGAGTTCTGTGGCCCTCTTGTATCCAGACTGGCCTTTCTCTTGTAGAATGGGAAGAATATTACTCAATAATTTTGTTGAATATGTTCTCTATGCCTTTGTCCTGGGCTTCTTCTCCCTCTGAAGTCCCCATGATCATGATGTTTGGTCTCTTTAGGGAATCCCACAGATCCCTCATATTTATTCACATGATTTTTTGAAGTTTTTGGATTCCCTATTAATTTCTTATGTCTTGTTTTCGAGGTCTGAGAATCTGTTTTCCACATTATTACCTCTGGGATTGAGGAATTCTAAGAGGTTTTTAATTGCTTTTTATGATTTTAGTTTTCTGTTATTTTTTGTTCACAGTCTCTATCTCTCTGGTGAGTATAGTTTTGTTTTTGTAAATGTTTCCTGAAATTCATTCTTGAATTTGGTTATGTTCTCATTAAACTTAATCAGTTGGTTGTTGAGCTCCTCCCATTGTTGGTTTAGCCTTAATTTGTTTATTGAACTTTTGAAGTCGCTCTGTTTTTCCTCAAATGAGTTGAGTCTGATGGCAAATCTTGTATTGTTGAGTTTCACTTCATTTTTGTGCTTTTTGACAGTTTCCAGCTCAGCCAATATCTTGGTGAGAGTATCATTGCAGTTATGACTTGAGTTTATTTTACCTTCATTTTGGGATTGAACTTCTGTTCTTTCCTCTACATTTTCAGTGGCAACTTCCATTGTGGGGCTAGAGGGCTTTAGTAGGGGACTTTTCACTTGATGTGTTGTGGTTTTATTTTTGTGTTGTGGTCTTCACAGTTCTGGATAAAGATCCAACTTTGAGGGAGCCAATGTAGACTCCGAAGGGTATTCCCTGAGTGTTCTATTCTAGGTTCTGGTTGAGTTGGGACAACATTCCAACTACAGGTGCATGAGCTGCAGGGTTCATGGTTATCCCTGAAGCTCTGGACTGGTGGCCAGTGTGTAAGTTGCTTTGAAGGTCAGAGAATTTCTCTGGCTGAAGTGGCTCAGGCATATCCAGAACATTTCTCCTTGTTCCTCTTCCTCCACTGTATCCCAGCTGGATAGATTTTCCAGGTCACACTGATGCCTTCCTTGCAGGTGCCTGCCAGAGAGCTTTCACTCCCTGAACAGGTTCAGACAAGTCTTCCTGGCGTTTCCAGATGGTGCATTTGGTGTGTGTGTGTGTGTGTGTGTGTGTGTGTGTGTGTGTGTGTGTGTGTGTGTGGTTTGTAAGGATATAAAAGTCTTATTTCTTCAGTGATTTATCTGTTTTTGGTTTGTTGATGTTATGGAAGTTACAAGTGTTACTGCTACTTTGGGCTGGTGGCTGACACTTGAATTGTGTTTGGTTTGGGACAATACAGATTGGGTACAGTCTCCAAATAGATCACACACCTCTACAATCTAGGGTACAGTCCCTTAACACCCCGGTGTCCCCAATTACAGGACCCAGACTCGCTGTTCTCCCCGTGGCCCTACTTGCACTCCAAGCCCAAACACTCAGGGCCTCTCTCCAGTTCATGTTTCCCAGGCCTCACATACACTGGTGTTCCCAGAACACCATCTGCAGACTTGCCCATCTCTCTGCTATACTGGAGTACTCAGGCCCAAGTATACTGGGACCTTGAGTGCTCTGGCCCCACACTTGCAGTTTACCTCACCAGGCTCTGGTGTATGGGTGCTGGCAGTGCTGATGTCCCCAGAGCTCAGGTTCTAGTTACAGCCAAGCTTCTCACCAGCCAGGGATGCAACTGCCCTGAACATGTTTTGTTCCTTGCCAAATTTGGGGTGCAAAGGCCCCAATCAATGTGGTGGCACTAGACTCAAACTCACCAAGCACCTCTCCCACTTTGAGCACCCTGTCCTCCAACACACACTACTCTGTGCCCTACTGGAGCAGCCAGGCCCACATACATTCATACCCTGGGTGCTTAGTTTCCATTCCAGTCATGCAGGTCTCCACAGTGGGTTGAGATGTGCAGGTTCTGGTGCCCCTAGAGCTCTACTCCTGCCCATGCCAGTCTCTTTACCAGCCTGGGGTGCACCCTACTCAATCTCACCTTGACTCCAAACAAACTAGGGTGCCTAGCCCCCAAACTCCCTGACAGCACTAGGCCCAAGCTTACCCTGCACCTTGCCCTCTTGGATTGCCCCACTCTGAACACTCTGACTCCTTAAATGCCCCAGCCCTGGACACTGCTCCCCTGCCTTAACCAGCCTTTCTTAAGGGGTATTTGTCCTTTTGAACCTGACATGAGTGGCAATTCCTTTTCTCTTTGTCAATATGGCACAGGTGACTGGGTGTGTAGCTCCTCCCTGCCAAAACCTGGGACTGCTACACTCCTAAAACCCTGGCTAGAGGTGATTCCCTTCAGCAGCTGGACCTGGACTGTTGCAGTTTCTACAGTAGCTGTTTCCTGGAGGCAATCTTCTTTGGAACTGAAGCCTCCCAGAAGAGTCCTGGACACCAATTTTCATAGGAGATGATGAGAGGTCTGAGGAGAGAGCAGCAGAGGGGTGGGCCAGTAGGGGTGACCTGCCCTATGCAGGGGGGGTGTTGGGAAAGAGAGAGGAGAAGGGAGGTGCAGAAGTGACTGAAGCAGGGCAGTAGGGGAGGAGGGTGGCAACCTGCCCTGGAGACAAGAAGGGCTCACAGGAAGTAGTACAGGCTGCTAGGGGAGACCTAGATGAGCTCACGAAGAGGAGGGAGTGGAGGGATGAGCAAGAAGCAGGCCGGGATCTTGTAGGGGTGGACCCTCAGCGGGCACCAGTAGAGGTAGACCTGTCTGGGCTTGCATGGAGGAGAAGGAACTTAAAAGTTTTTTTTGAAGTTAATACAGATTCACATGAAGCCATGATGTATGATATAGAGGGAGCTAATATATTATTCAGTTTTCTCCTTTGACATCATCTTGTCATAACATTTTACAGAGATTTATGAAATATTTTGCATTGATAAACCTATACATCTGTTTGAGGTCTACATTTCCCCAGTTTTTTATATTTGCATGTACATGCATATTTCATTCTATTAAATGTTTATCATGTCACATTTATTAAATTTATTAAATGTTTATCACAGTCAGGATAGAGAATAGTTCTGTTACCAGAAAACCCCCTCGTATTGCTCTTTTCTACCCACCTTCCCTTCCTCACGTACCCTGTGAATTCTTATCTACTGACAACCAATAATGTACTGTTTTCTCCACTTCTAAAATTTTATAATTTAAAACTGTTACATAAGTTGGATCAGTTCATATTAAAATTTCATAGCTGACTTTTTTACTCTTATTTTCAAGTGATTCATTCAATTTGTTGCATATATCAGTAGTTTCTTATTTCTCTAGTTGAATGTATTTTGGGTAAATAGATATACCACTGTCTAACTATTCACCTATTCAACTGTCGTAGGATTCCTAGATTCTTGTGATTTTGGAGTCTAAAAGTCTACTGACTAAACCTGCTGTACATATGTTTTCTGGGATAAATGCCCAAGAATTCAGTTGCTGGGTCATGTGGCACTTGTGTGTTTACTGCTATAAAAACTTCCATTCAGGTGTTTTCTTGACTAACTACCGTTTCATACTCCAGCCATGCAATACACAGCAGATGGCTTTTCCTCAGCCTCATGAGCCTTTGAGGTTGTTAGTATTTTCAGCTCATAACTGTACAAGAAGACATACCTTATTGTGGTTTTAATCTTCATTTCCCTCATGGCCAGTGGTGTTGAACACTTTTTATGTGATCTGGATGACTTTAGTTAGAAGTCTGTCCAATTCTTTTGCTTTTTCCAGTTGGATTACTTATTTTATACAATTGAGTTTTGAAAGGTCCTTATATATCCCAGATACTAGCCCTATTTATATTCAATATATGATTGGAAAATATTTTATCATGTTTTTAGTTGTCTTTGAATTATCAGCTAAGGATATTTTTTAAAAGTTAGAATTATAATAACTTTTGATGAAATTTAGCTTAACAGCCTTTCATTTAATAGATAATACATTTGATGTCAAGCCTAAACATTCTTTACTTAATATTCTCAAATTTTTTCTCATATTTTACAGTATATTCACACTGTACCTTTAAGCTCATTATCCACTTTGAATTATTATTTTTTTAATTATGAAGTCTAGGTTGAAATTTTTATTTTGCTGCCGAGAAATGTACAGTATCTCCATCAACATTTGTTTAAAAGGCCTTCTGACCTGCATTGAATTGTTTTCAGATTTTGCCACAAGTCATGTGGGCATGTTTGTATGTGTCCATTTTGGGATTCTGTAGTCTGTTCCACTGAAAAGTTTATCTAACTCTAGCCAATGTCACACTGTTTTGATTACTATGGCTTTTCATACATTATTGGTCCTTATTTAGGGTCTTTTCTATTCTAAGTTGATAGGTACCAGGCTGTCGTTTCTGTCCCTGCTCTGTGCATCTGGTTTTGGCATTAGGGTAGTAATAGATGCAGAATATGCCGGAGACCATTCTTTTCCCTCCCATCTTTTGGAAGATACTGTGTAGAATTGGTTTAAAGTCTTTAAATGTTTGAAAGGATTCTTCACTGAAATCATTAAGGTATTTTTAAGGAGATTTACATTTCAAAGTGAGTTTATTTGATGGCTACTGGACTATTCTTTTGGCCAGTTTCTTATTGGTTGAACTTTGGTTGGCTATGGGTTTCAGGAATTGACCTGTTTCTTCTAACTTTTCAAATTTCTGAGGACAAATTTGTTTATATCATTACCTTTATTTTAAATAGCTTTGCTATCTGTTATCAAATCTTTTATGTCTTTCCTAACATTAGTGATTTATCTCTTCTGTATTGTTTATGTTAGTTTAGCTAAAGGGCTTATCATGGTTTGATCCAGGTGTCCCCCACAAATGAATGTGTTCTGAATGATTGATCCCCAGCTGATGGCTGTTTGGCTATTAGAACTTTGTTGGAGGTGTGTTGTCAGGGGTGGGCTAATGTGGTTTATAGCCAACTTCACCTTACTAGTGTTTGGCACATCCTCCTGCTGCTGTTTGCAGTGCTGTGGTGGAGGTGATGTCCACCCCTCTGTTCATGCCATCATTTTCCCTGCCATAATGGAATCTGTAAGCCAAAATAAACCAATTTCTCCACAAGCAACTTTGTTTGGTTTCTTTTTGTGTATCAACAGAGAATGCTGACTACGACAGGGTTTATTAATTTGTGTGATTTTTTTTTCTTGAAGAATTGTCTTTTAGTTTAATCTCTATTATTTTCCATTTTCTCTTTTGATACTATCCGGTATTATGATTATTTTTTATTTATGATTGCTTTGGGTTTTCTTTGCTCACACTTTTCCTAATTTCTTAAAGTACAATCTTAGAGACAGTTGACATTCTAATATAAGCTTTAATACTATTTATTTTCTCTATCAGAATCTTTATTTTATATATTTCAAGATGTTCTATTGTACTTTTTTGCATTTGATAAATTTTCCTTTGATTTGATTTTTATATCTTTGAGGGATTCTGGGGTGATTTTTCCCCTCAGATACTAAGGGATTAAATTTTTCTGTTATTTATATATCAATCAATCAGTATCTATCTAAATTTAATTTTCAGAAGTCAATCTTTTTTGTGTTTTTTCAAGGTAGGGTCTCACTCTAGCTCAGGATGACCTGGAACTCACTCTGTAGTCTCAGGCTGGTCACGAACTCACAGCAATCCATCTGCCTCCCAAGTACTGGGATTAAAGACGTGATTAAAGGCATTGAAGACCACTATGCTTGGCCAGAAGTCTTATTATTTTTCTTGATGTGAATTTTTTTTGATTTATCCTAGTCACAGTATTTCCATCTTAAGTCTATATATTTACATCTTTCAATGCATTTGGTAAAGCTCCAGCCATTACTTATTTGAACAGCTGTTTATCCCCATCCCTTTTCTCTTCCATTTCTAATATTAGTAGATAATGGATCTTTTGTGATTTTCCTACAGGCCCCTGGGCTCCATATTTCACTGTATTATATATATATATATATTTCTCTGTATTATTCACATTTGGTAAGTTTTCTGATATGTCTTTTACTTATTCTTTTTCTGTAATGAAAACACGATCAATTCCATCCATTGAGTTCATTTTTATTTTAATTAATTATTTAGTTAATCTATTTTTGCAGTGCTGCTGTTCAAACTCAGGACCCTGTGTATGTGAGGCACTTACAGTAAGACAGATACATCCCAGCCTTAAAACATTGAATTTCTTTACTTCAATAATTATATTCTATTTTTATAACTTTTTATTCTTTGTTGAGATTTTCTTTTTTATTTGCTTCAAGAGAATTTGTAATTGCTTGCTAAAAACATTTTTATGATGATGTATTTAACATCTTCATCAGGTAATTAAAGTGCCTGATCCTTCTTGGTTTTAGCATTAGTTGATTATCTTTTCCTTTTCAAGTAATTATTTTCTTGGTTCATTATTTCCTGGGTAATTTTCTTTTATGTCCCAAAGACCCTGGGTGGTAGTTAAATCCATTATTTTACTAGGGATTTACCCTGGTTGGCTTCAGCATACAGATCTGGTCTTCCTATGTCTGCTGTGCTTTCCACAGCTGCTGAACTTCACTGAATAGCTGGTTCTGCTTGTGCTATGCTGGCCTGCTTGGTTTATCAGGTGCTGTTACTTCTCTTCTCACCTTGTATAGGGGAAGCAGTTTCTCCAGGATGGCTTGATTGGAGTCTCTTCTTTTTTTTTTGAGTCTCTTCTTGAAGGAAGGGAGTCTTTTGACTTCTTGAGTCCACACTGACAAAGAGGATACCTACGCTGTGTGCCTGAGGTGATAAGACCTCAGCTGCTTTCAGTAGTTTATGGGAGTCTCAGGGTGGTGTAGAAGGAGAATGTATCAAGGCTGAGCAATTTGTTTCTGGTGACCCTTCCTATTCATTGCTCTTCCTAGTGCTGCTGGGCTGGCCTCACTAGACAAGAATGGGCCCACTTGGGCTATATGCTCTTCTTGATTTGGATTTAGTTAAGTTTTTGCCTGAGTTTCTATGGGTCAGGAGACATAAGATACCACGTCATTATATTTTCTGTTCTCTGGTTCTGGGTTTCTTTACCATTTTGCCTTCTGGTTCCTTTCAAGGTTTTTGGTAGGTTTGTCATTATTTATGTGGTTTCACATTGTACTTAGAAGGAGGAAAAATGTCTGCTATCTTGTTCAGAAACTCTCACCATGAGGAATTTTTGAAATTTAATACAATTTTCTTGCTCAAATTACTTATACATGGTCATAATTTAGTATCCTTATATATCACATTTGTTTTATGGTATTTTTATAATACATTTTTTATGTTCATGGAGAATTTGTCGTGTGCCTATGTGGCAATGTCTTTGATACATTTTTCAATTAACTTTTTTTACTTAGGCTACAAAATAATCCATTTCATCATGACATTTTCATTTATATATATCTTGTGCAGTGTTCATATTTATTCTCCTATCCCTTCCTCTTCTTCCTAGTCCAGGCAGACTCCCTTCTGCTCTTATGTCATATGTACACATTTGTTATATTTTATGCCATATGTATGTATATATTTATGTTTTTAATTTTTTTATGTATGTTAATCACATTATTAAAGTTGGGGCTATGTAAATAAATAATAAAGGACATAAGAAATACATCTTTTTTAAAAAAATTCTGGATGAGCTTATGCAAAGTTGATACAACTTCTCATCACTCATGGAGAAATATTTTAATGAGTACACAAATAGTACATATATTTATATTATTTTTGAGTCATTTTATTAATTTAATCTGTCTGCTTTGTCTAAATTGTCAAATATCACGACTAAAATTGTTCTATTTTTTTCATTCAAAATTTGTTTTCATTTGTTCTTTTAAAAATCACATTTTAGCATTACAGTTACTCATCTTTGTTTTCATTTTTTTGTAATTTTTTACCATGATTTACTTTTTGTGTTTTGGCTTTTTGCTATATATATCTCAATACTTTTCCTTCTTCTCCCTTTAATATAAGCTATTAGTTTTTCTTTCTGTACTGTTTTAGCTATACCTCACATGTTTTGGTATATTTTATTTTCAACATTATTTTTACTTTTAAACATTCATTTGACTCAGGATGCATTAAGGAGCACATTACTTATTTTCCAAGTGGAAACTTTGGACTATGAGATGACCTGTAGTGCTCTAAGCAGAATTTGATGGACCACGCTGGTCAGAGTTGAAAGACCTAAATATAGAAAGAACTATGGACTGTGAAGGCTTGGCTCATGAGGGGAAGAAAGATCTTTGTCTAGGCTGGGCTACAGCAGCTTGTATGAGAGGCTAGCTCTGTTCTGCCTGAACAGGGTTGAATTTAGAATGGATGGTTCTAAATGGATGGTTGTGAGTAGATAGATATGGCACAGAAAGGAATGAAGGATTTGGGCAGGAGACATCAGGCTGGTCAGTTGAAACTGAGAGATCACCAGCTTTGACTGGGCCAGCTGGTCAACCTTGGGGCAGTAGAAGAATGCTGACTTTTCAATGGAGGTGGCATAAAGGAGGAATGCTAAAGCTCTTTGCCTGCTCTGCTCATCGATGCTGGCTTTATTCTTCCCTGGACTAACAAATTTGGTAGCCTACCTGTTACTGTGGAAGTATACAAAATACAGGAAGAAAGGGATTTGCAACGTGGTTGTTATTTGGAAATGGTCCCTGGGCAATGTGAGGCAGGGATCTGGAATCACTGGTTTGAGATCCAATGGAGCCATGAGGATGAACTGTGGGTTGAAGTTTGAGCTGCCAGGACTTCAGAACATCTGCTAAGGGAATCTTCTGGTTTAGCACGGAGATTTCCCTGGGCTGAATGTGTACCCCAAAGGCTTCATTGTGGGTTCTAGATAGACACAGAACAGTATTTGATATTAGTCCTGCTTCTTATATGTGCTGCATCGGTTCAATCTTTTCTTGTTATGCCATCTTTTGCCATGTGGATATTTATTCTCTGCCATTATGTGTATTTAAATTGTGTTTTAATTTTACAAGCTAACAGTTAAGGGACAGTATTAAGTCTCAGATGAAACCTTGGACTTTGAAATTTTGAGCAATGTTAAGATTGATTCAAAACCGTGGGAACTTTTAATATCATTTTACATTGAGATGGTTGTAAGTTTATAGGGGCCAGGGGCAAAATGTGATGGTTTGAATCAGATATCCCCCACAAACTCATGTGTTTTGAATCCTCAGTCCCAAGCTGATGATAGTTTGGGAAGTGGAACCTTGCTGGAGGAGGTGTGTTAAGGAGGTGGGGGTTGGGGTGGACTTAGGTGTTTGTTATAGCCAGCTGGGGCTTAGCTCACCCTTCTGTGCTGTTTTCCACCTGCTGTGGCAAGGAAGTGATATCCAGCCTCTGCTCATGCCATGCTTTTTCCTGCCATCATGAAACTTCTCCTTGAGACTGTGAGCCAAAATAAATTTTTCCCATTAGCAGCTTTTGGTCAGGTGTTTTGTCCTAGCAACACAAAAGGAACTACAATAATCATCTATCATCTATCTATCTATCTATCTATCTATCTATCTATCTATCTATCTATCATCTCTCTCTCTTTCTCTCTCTCTATCTATCATCTACCTACCTACTTACCTATCATCTAATATCTCTTTCTCTCTGGTATTTATTTATACCTATCTTATGTTTATCAATCTCTAATGTGTGTATATATGTATCTATCTCATCATCACCTGTGTGTGCTTATGTGTGTGTGTGTGTGTGTGTGTGTGTGTGTACAGATCAATGCAGATGGATTCAAACATGTATGTATGTAAATAGTCATGACATCTCACTCAATCATAAACAGTACATTCTAGTCTTCTCTCCCTGTTTATTTGCTATCTAATTCTCTGACAGAAACCTGGCTCTCGTTATCTACAAATTGTTTGCTTATTTTTCCAACCTTTGAATACATGTAGTGTCAGAATTGCTAAACAATAGGCTTGTGTGAAACATACTTACCAACTGCAGAACAGTGTTTAACAACAGTGTCTCCAGAGCAGCTTAGGCCACTCCCTTTTCCCTTGCCATCTCCACTGAGGCATTGCCTTGCATGTCTTCTGCAGTCAGACTCATGCGTTCACAGTCCCCTTTCATTTGGGGCCTGCTGGCATCTTGGCTTTACTTTGAAAAGTAATCAAGTTTACTGTTTGTGGGTGTGAAAAATGCACAACTTCACATATCCATCAAGAGAACATTTCAACATCATAAAGCTTGCTCTTCCCTGTATGACCACCTCCTCATCCGCCAGCCCCCTGACAGCCCTATTTCCTTCCTATTGTTTTGACTTTGATAGAACTTCATGTCAATGCATTAGTAGCCTTTATAGTCTGTTCTTTCTTATTTAGCAAAATCCACTGTGCTTTCTTGTAAATTAACATTTATTTCTTTTATTGCTGAATAGTATTTCTCTCAATGGATGTTCCCATTTGTTTTTTTCAAGGTGTTGAAGGACATTTTGGTCATTTCTAGTTTTTGCATTCCTGAATAAAGGTACTATCAATGTTTGTATAAATACTTTTATATGAAAATAAGTTTCAATCATTTGGGTGAATACTTTGAAATGGGATTGATGGGACATGTGGGAAATGTGTACATATTTTTATAAGAAACTGCCAAGCTCTTAATCTAAGTGGCGGCACAGTTTTGCATGTCTACTCCATTGAATGAATGTGCTTACTGTAACAGTGCTTGCTAGGATTTAATATTTCAGTTAATTGTTGCTTTTAGCCATTCTAATCAATATACTGAAGTGCTTCATTGTAGCATTAAGTTGCATTTTAATAATACAATACTAAATGCCATTTTATGTGCTTTCTTTTATGGTGATGTATCCATTCAGCTGTTTGTATCTAATTTAAAATGGAATTATTTTACTTTATTATTATTGAGGTTGCAGTTCTGGTTTTTTGTATATATGTACTCTTAACATAGTTGTTTTACTGAATATGCATCTTAAAACTCTCCCCATTTATCACTTATCATTTAATAGTTATTTTTTACAAAGAAAAGTTATTGGAATTTTGTTAAATTCTAAATTACCCTTTTCATGGATTTCATGCTTTTTGATATCATATCAAAGTCTCTGAAAATATAAGATTATGAAGCTTTTCCCCTAAATTTTGTTCTAGAAGTTGGAAAGATTTACATTTTAGACTGTACTCTAATTTGAGTATGTATGTTGTGAGTTTGCTAAACTTACCTATGAATAAAACAGTAGCTTTTTAATATAATTCTTCATGATTTTATGCATAGGAATTAATTCAACTGTGAATACAATTCTATTTATTTCTGTTTTTGCCTTTTATGACTTCATCATTCCAAGAATATGATAATCAGGATTATGAGCTAAGGCTTTCCTTATTCCTTTTTGTTGGAACAAAGAATTCAGTTTTTTACCAAGTTCTGGTCTTATTTTCTAGTCAGGGTATCATGTGTTCTAGGTTGGCCTCATGCTTGCTTGCTATGTAGCTGAGAATGGCTTTGATTTCTGATCCATCTGTTTCCACCTGAGTGCCGGGATCACAAGCATGTGCCACTGTGCCCAAGTTTATGGTGTGTTGAGACTTCACACCCAGGGCCTCAGACATGCTAGGCCAGCCATCTACTTTCTGAGCTACCTTCCCAGCTCATACTTGCACTTCTGAGATGAATGTCACTTAGTCAGGATGTACTGTTTTTCTCATGTATCCATTAAAAATATCAGTCTTCAGTATCCTTATCATGGCTTGCATTAGGATACTGCTGAAATGCTGATATATATATGTATGTATGTATGTATATATATATATATATATATATATATATATATATATATATATATATATATATATATATATAATTTTTAACATAGGTTATAATCTTGTATCCCTTCACCCTAATTCTCCATTTCCCTGAGGGCCCTCCTCAATAGGGTCGTTGGTGTTCACTGTGGGGTAATTAGGGCCTCTGTCAGTCTGGACTCAGGGAGCTGTACCTCAGGATATTTCTGCTAACCCCGTGGCTCTTATGGTCTTCTTGTCCCTCTTCCACTAGAGTTTCTGAGCTCTGGCAGGAGTGATAGCCGTTTGTTTTTAGTGTTAAGTTCTCTGTAGACTCTGCATGTTTCTTATGATGTGTTTCAGTTCTCCACCGTGTTTGTTGCTATTTCCCTGGAGGCGGTTGTTGGGCCAGCATTGGGAGCAGTACTCATACCTGCTTCCTCTGCAGACTCTTCTGGATCCCTGTGAATGTGAGAGATGTGCAACAGGCTAACTATTCTTGTTGAATTGACAGATCTTGAATCTCCCCAGTATTCTATGCCATCTTTAAAATAAAGCAGATTTTTCAACCAAGGGTGAGAGCAGCTTTGATTAAGGGGGTTTGCCTACACTTTTGAGAGACGTTTTGATGAAGATTACCCACTCAAGTTGTCCAGAAAACAATGAGGACTTCTCTCTGGAGGTTGTGAACTTCCTTCATGTGGGCTACTGACTTAATTCCCAGTACTATGTAGTTATGAGTATTCTCCCACTGAATTGGTCTTATGTTCAATTGGAGGGAAGTTGATTACCCACAGAGGCTCTGTGCCACTTTGTACAAGTGTGTATTTCTTGTCTGGGTAGTGGATTGTGTAGTTTGCAGGCTCTTCTGCTTATTCATATTGTTGGTGACCATTGTCACACAGTAGCTCCATATCACTTTCTCATCCCATGAAGGTTTTCCAGGATAGGATTGGCCATCCTCTCTGTTTCTACATGGTCTCTAGGTGTCCCGAGATGGCAGCCTGTTAGTGTCTTCAGCAATAGGGTTTTACCTATTAGCTCTGTTGGTAACCAACTGCTTGGCAATTGGTCCCCACATTGTTTTGGGGATCAGAGGGGTCTCCCTGGTCAACTGCTCAGAAGCAATCTATTGAACAATTTGTAAAAGTTTAAAATTTTATTTATTTATTTATTTATTTTTTTTTTGTGTGTGTGTGTGTACTCACATATGTGAGTATGGGTGTGTCATGGTGCATGTTTGCAGGTCAGAGGGCAACTTTCATGTATTTCCTCAACCCCTGATTTGTTTGAAACAGGGTTCACTGTTTTATTTGAGCTTCTGAGAAATTTTTCTGTCTCCTGCTCCACTCCATAGGCTAATTGAGATACAGAAGCCCACCACAGCTTCTGGCTCCTAGGTTGGGTCTGGCGATCTCAACTCAGGAAATCAGAGTTGTAGGAAAAACACTTGATCTGCTAAGCCATCTTCCCAGCTCTGAACATTTTTTAAATACAGCAATATTTCTGGC
Organism: Zapus hudsonius; assembly: GCA_004024765.1. NCBI lineage: Eukaryota > Metazoa > Chordata > Mammalia > Rodentia > Dipodidae > Zapus > Zapus hudsonius. The sequence goes on along the minus strand of PVHP010004099.1, from coordinate 58,477 downwards.
AAAAAACTTTTTGCTTTACTCCTAAGCTAGTCTTAATTTTTGTTCTTTATTTTTTTATTTGACAGCAGAGAGATAGAAGAGAGACAGATAGAGAGAATGGGTGCACCAAGGCCTCTGGCTGCTGCAAATGGACTCCAGATGCATGTGTCACATGTGCATCTGGCATTACATGGGTACTGGGGAATCAAACTTTGGTTGTTGGGCTTTGCACTCAAGTGCCTTAACCACTTAGAAATCTCTCCAGTCCTTTGTTATTTCTTGAAGGGCATTTTCACTAAATATAAAAATTCTAGTTGGCATTTATTTTTGTTCAGTATTCTGCATATTTGTATGTATAGTGTGTGTGTGTGTGTGTGTGTGTGTGTGTGTGTGTGTGTGTGTGTGTTTCTGTCTGTCTGTGTCTGTAAGCACATAACAACCTGGAGTGTTGTCCTTAGGAATGTAACAGACCTTTTTTGGAGACATGACATCATTGGTCTGGAGCTCACCAATTAGGCTAAACTGGCTGGCTAGTGAGCTCTAGGGAATACTTCTTTTTCCACCTCCCCAGTACTGGGTTTACAGGCATGAGCCACCACACCCAACACTTTATATAGGCACTGAGGAGCATGCTCAGGAGCTCATGATTACGAAGCATACTCATTACTCTCCGACAATCTCCCCAGACCCTGTTCTACTTTATTCTGGCTTTCATGTTCTCTTATGAGAAATTAGTGTTAATTCTAATCATGATTTTCCTCCATCTTCAACATTTTAAAAAATTTTATTTTGTTCACAGTTTGATTAAGATGTATCTATATATGGATTTCATTGCATTTATATTTTTGGAGTTCACTGAGTGTATGGATCTGTAAATGTAAAAAATTTATCAAACTATTTATCAAATTTTTTATCAAAATTTATTGCTTCAAAATTTTTATATGTAAAAGCCTTTTTCTCTTCTTTGGAGAAATATTGGATATATATATATATATATATATATTCCAATAGGTCCTAGGTACCCTGATCTTTCTTCTGTTTCTTCCCCTTTTATCTTCAAATTGAACAATTCCTGATGCTATATGTTCATTTTCACTGAATACTGAGCAATAAGTGAGTTTCTATTATAGCTTTATATGCCAGCATTGCCACCACATCACATCATTGATCCACATGAGACCACTTATGGGCAATACCAAGAGAGAATAAAGGAAAGGAAACATGTACACATATACATGCACACACCATATACACATATGGATTCGCTAGAGAAACAGAACCAATAGAATGAATTTAGGAAGGATTTTTATATTATAAAGGAGATTTGGTCCAAGTGGCTGGATGCCTCAGTAGAACCAGCTGGCACTGCAGGCCTGAAGTGTTCATGGAGAACCTTGGTCTTCAGTCCTTGGTGGTTCCAAGGCCAGTGAAGGACAGTCAAAACAGGGCAGATGCACTATGAGTGAATAGTGAGGGCAGCCAGGAGAAAGAACTTACCAAGGACTAGCACGGTCAGCCAGGCAAAAAGAGACTGAGTTCTCTTGAGCTTCTTTATATATTGTCCTCCACTAGAATGGCTTACCCACTCTGAAGAGGACTTCCTCCTTCATTTAATCCTTCCTGGAAACAACCACAGACCTCACCAAGAGGAGTGTCTTTTGATTCCAAATCTGTTCAAGTTGACAACAGAGTCTCTCTCTCTCTCTCTCTCTCTCTCTCTCTCTCTCTCTCTCTCTCTCTCTCTCTCACACACACACACACACACACATATACACAGAATGATTTTGCTTTTGCTGTGTGCTTCTCTAGTTCACTTCCTTCGACAATTTTCTTAACCACATTTCTTAATGTTTGTTAACCCTTTAGCATCCTGGGATAATCATTTTGTCCAGGAACTGTAGTTCTAGAAAGTAGGGCTGGCTCTGATAGGCTCATACAACTGTAGAAGGGAAACTCCAGTCCCATGCTGTCAGTTGATCTAGAGAAGAGAAGAGTCATGAAGTATTCACAGTTCTCTCTTGAGAGCTCCTCCACAGCCTTTTTGTATCATCGTCACATCACACACACTAACACACTACCATTGTGTGGAAACCCTTAGCACCATTTTTTAAGGATGTTTTTGCACACATTAAATTCCAGTCTTCTAGCTCTTTTCTGTGATAACTTAATGAATATATTTTCAGTGCTCTACTGTGTAGGCTGTTTTTGAAAAGTCCGCCTTTCCATTGCTCCATTCACTGCTATTGCACTTTTCCTGTAGCTCAAGATTTTTCTCTGCAGCTGATTTTCAGAAGTTTGTCTAAAATGTATCTAGCTATATGTGGTCTTCTTTACCTTTATTCCTCTACATTTATCAAGCAAATGAATTGGTGTATTTCATCATATTGGGAGAATTTAAAGCTGTTATTCCCTTTAACATCTGTTTTAATACTTTTCATTTTAGACAATTAAGAATATATGAGAACTATTTAGCAGAATCCTGGGTCTTTTATGCTGTTAATTTCCCCCATCTGCTTTTCTCTGTTTCATTTTAATGCTGGGTATGAACATGTCTTTGCCCCATCTTACCCCACCTTCTATACTGTCCACTCAGTGTTTCTGCTCATTCAGCAAATATTCAATTTGACATTCACTAAACCTGGAACTGCCACTTTCTTTCAGACTGGCATACCAGTAAACCCTGGAGATTCTCCTGTCTGTGTCCCCCTCAGCACTGGGCACAAGCATGGGTGGCTACACCTGACTTTTTGTTTATTTAGGTGCTGGGGATTGAACTGAGGTCCTTCCTCATGCTTGTAGGGCAAGCACTCTTACCTGCTAAGGCATCTCCATAGCCCTCCACACACCTGGAGATTGAACCTGTTTACTAGTGCATGCTAGGCAAGCATTCAAACTGTGATCTATATTTCAGTCCTCTTTTACTTTTTATTTATTTATTTATTTATTTATTTATTTATTTATTTATTTATTTATTTATTTATTTATTCCAAGTTGACCCAGAATTCACTATATAGTCTCAAGGTGGCCTGAACTCACAGCAATCCATTTATCTCTGCCTCCTAAGTGCTGGGATTAAAGGCATGCACCACCACACCTATCTACCTTTGTTTTTTTTTTAAATTATATTGATAGCTTCAATAATTATCAGCAATAAACCATTATGGTCCCCCCCATATCTCTTACCCTCTCAGTTAGTTCCTGTTTTGTTATCATCATCTTTTCCTCCCATTTTGTGTAGGAGTTATCAAGGTCATGAATATCAAAGCAACTTTGTATCTGGAAGTTGCAGTCCTACCCTTCCTTTGGCTCTTACAATCTTTCTGCCACCTCTTCTGTAATAGACCCTGAGCCTTGGGAAGTGTGATAGGGATGTCCCAGTGCTGAACACTCCACTGTCATTTCTTCTCTGCACTATGGTGTCTTTTGAGTTATCCCAGTGGTCACCGCCATCTGAAAAAGAGAAGCTTCTCTAGAGAAGTGTGAGAGTAGCATTATTATATGGATATGATCATTAAAAACTGTTTATAAGACAGTTTGGTAGGCATAATATATAAATTTAACCAGACAACAGCAGGCATTTCTCCCCAAGAGTTCATGATTTTCCCCTCCATAGGCTTTTTAACTAGGTCTTCAGTACCAGACATGCTTTCCCTTCTGAGGAGCAGGCCTCCAGTCCAATTAGAGAGTAATTGATTTCCCCCACAATAAATATTCCACTATTTCACCAGTTGACACATTTGGCCTGGCTGGCCATTAAGGCTTGCAAGGTCTACTGCTGTTCACCACTGTTGATGACTTCTCTCTCCCATAGGGCTGCATGCAGCCATAGCTTTTTCCAGTTTTCTGTCAACTGGTTAACAGGGAGGAGGTTTCCAGCTCAGCTCCAGCTTGATTTTTCAGTAACCTGAAGCCCAAGCATATGTGGTCTTCGGCAGTAGGGTGTTAACCATCTCATTCTGGTGGGCAACCAAGAGCCTTGGCAATGACCTGTAATGTTTGGTGGTGGTGGTGGTGGGGGGGGGGCTTCGGAACCTCCCTGGACAATAACTCACTGGAAGGTACCAATCCCTGTCACTGAAGTTTTTCTAGTATCAGTCTATGGCTTTGGGTGTGCCATTATCTAAAGAAGTAGGTTTCCATATGGCTTATTCTAAACCTCTTAAATCTTAATCCTCCTCCCACCCTTCCTTTACTCCATCCCTTTCCCATATCCCTTTGTTGCCATTGCATCTGTTCATTTACTTACATATATAGAGCCCCCTTCTTAAGTCTCCCCTCTCCTCCCTCCCTTATAGCCCCTGTCTGGCCTCTACTACTGACTTTCACTCCAACTTACAAACAAATCTAAAACACTTGTAGCTAGGATCCACATTTAAGCGAGAACATGTGGTGTTTGACTTTCTGGGCCTGAGTTTCCTTACTTAGTATAATCCTTTCCAGATCCATCCATTTCTCTGAAAATTTCATTTTTAATTACTGCTGAATCATACTACATTGTATAAATGAACCACATCTTCATTATCCATTCATCAGTTGAGGGACATCTAAGTTGGTTCCATTTCCTAGCTATTGTAAATAGAACCACAATAAATATGGAAGAGCAAGCATCTTTAGGGTAGTGACTAGAGTCATTAGGATATATGCCAAGGAGTGGTATAGCTGGGTAATATGGTAAATCTATTTTCAGCTGTCTCAGGAACCTCCACACTGCTTTCCACATGGCTGTACCAGTTTATATTCCCACTAACAGTGTAGAAGGGTTCCTATTTTTCCGCATCCTCACCAGCATTTACTGTCATTTGTTTTCTTGGTAACAGGAGTGAGATGGAATCTCAGAGTAGTTTTAATTTGCATTCTCCAGATGGCAAAGTAGGTAGAACATGTTTTTAGACGTTTATTGGGAAGAACTCTCTATTCAGTTCTGTGGCCCATTTTTTGATTGTTTTTTTATTTAATTTAAAAAAAATTAATTTATTTTTTAATATTTTTATTGATTTCTTCTTATTTATTTATTTATTCTTTGTAAATCCTGAATATTAATCCTCTGTCAGATGTATACCTGGCAAAGATTATTTTCTCATTGAGTAGGTTGCCTCTTTGCTCTGCTCACAGTGTCTTTTACTGTACAAAAGCTTTTTAATTTCATGATGTCCCAATTGTTGATTAGTGATTTACTTCCTACTCCACAGGGGTGATATTCAGGAAGTTGTTGCCTATGCCAACATGTTGAAGTGTTTCCCCTACTTTTTCCTCTAGCAGTTTCAGAGTTTCAGGTCTGATATGAAGGTCTTTGATCCATTTGGATTTGATTCTTGTGCATGGAGAGAGATAAGGATCTATTTTCATCCTTCTACATATAGATATCCAGTTTTCCCAGCACCATTTGTTAAAGAGGCTGTCTTCTCTCCAGTGAATATTTTTGGCCCTTTTTTCAAAAATCAGATGGTTGTAACTGTGTGGGTTTGCCTCAGGGTCCTGTATTCTATTCCATTGATCTATGTGTCTGGTTTTGTGCCAGTACCATGCTGTTTTTTTTTTTTTTGTTTGTTTGTTTTTGTTTTACTATGGCTCTGTAATATATCTTAAAATCAGGTATGGTGATACTGCCATCCTTATTTTTGTTGCCTAGAATTGTTTGGCTTTTTAAGGTTTTTTTTGTGATTCTAAATTGATTTTAAGATTTTTTTTTAAATTTCAGTGAAAAATGCCTTTGGAATTTTGATGGGGATTGCATTAAATGTATAGATTGCTTTTGGTAAGATTGACATTTTCATGATATTGATTTTTCTAATTCAAGTAAATGGCTGTCTTTCCATTTTCTAGTGTCTTCTGCAATTTCACTCTTAAGTGTTTTAAAGTTTTCACTGTATAGATCCTTCATTTTCTTGGTTAGGTTTATTACAAGGTATCTTATATTTTTTTTCTGAGGCAGTTGTAAAAGGGAATGTTTCCTTGATTTCATTCTCGGCCTGTTTGTTTTTGTTGAATACAAAGGCTACTGATTTCTGTGTGTTCGTTTTGTATCCTGCTACTTTGCTAAAAGTGTTTATCAGCTCTAACAGTTTGCTGATAGAGTCTTTAGGGTCCCTATGTAAAGAATCATATCATCTGCAATTAATGATACTTTGATCTCTTCCTTTCTGATTTCCTTAAGTTGGTTGCCTGTGTTCTGCTCTGGAGTTTGATTTCCTCTTTGATTTCTTTGAACATAGTTATAATCATTTTTTGAACTCTTCGTCAGTCATTTCATCTAAGTCAACCTCACTGAAGGTCATATCTGATGGATTTATAGTTTTTGGTGGAATTATATTATCTTTAATTTTTTGTTTCTTGTATTATAATGTAGAGATTGTTGTATCTACTGTATTCTTAGACATGTGGATCAGAAGTTATATATCCTCAGAGTGGGACCCTAATGTGCCAGGTATGGCTCTTACATTACTCCCAGAGTGACCAGAGAAGTGACCGGATTCTTTGTAGTTGTCTTTGCCTGCTATGTAAATATTCTAGTATGCTTAGTGGGACAAAATACAATTGTAATGCCCAAATGGGTAATATACACATCAACAAAAACCACACAGGGTATTTATGCATGGGTGGGGATTAAATAAATAATCTTAACAAAGCCTAAATACCTTTAGGTATTATTGAAGTTATTATTAAAGGTATTTTTAAGGGTATTGGCACACCCTTAATCCTGTAGAGTAGAAGGCTGAAATTTCTGGTTTATGCTAGCTTCTAGGTCAGCTGGGGACTGATTGAGACCCTGCCCCCAAAAAGACAAAAGGAAGAGACAAGAAGGTACCATGAATCAAGAAGTATCAGATGCAACAAATTCCCTTTTGAAACCCTGCCTATTGAGAATGGCAAGGCAGACCAGCGGTGCATCAGTCAATTCTAGATGACCCTGTTACCACTTGAGTTGTCCAGAGTCTCACCCAAGCTGAAGATGAGGCTGCTTCCCTCCAGTCAGGCTGTGGCTGGCTGGATCCATGAGTCTGCTGTTTACATCAGCTGTGCTGGATGCTGGTGTCTCTGGGTGCTCACGTCTCTGGACTTCCCAGGTCTTCAGTGGCTCCAGGTGCTGGTTGTTTGGGGATAGACAAGCTCCTGAAGCTGCTGCAAAACTGCTCATGCTAGCCTCTTTCAGGTGCCCCTGGCCTGACCCAGCTGTCTCCTTCAGTTTTTTTTTTTTTTTTTTTACTTTGCAAGGCTGGTGTGAGGGGAGAATTTTCTCCCTGTGCCTCTGCTGGCACCTGTTTCTGGGATAATCTTCTTCCTCCAGGTGCTGACATCTTAAATGAGAGGGAGGAGTGCTAGGAGCTGGGGAAAGAGCTACAGTCTAGATACCAAGGCTGAGACTGGGGAATGAGGCTTTCATTTCTCCAGTTCAGCCCTTGGAGCATGGGAAGCACATTGCCTCTCTCCTGATTACTTTTATTTTAACAGACAATTTCACTAAATTGTTCAGGTTGACCTTGAGGCAACTATAGTTCTTGAATTTGTGATCCTCCTGCCTCAATCTCTCAAGAGGTTGGATCACATATCTGTGTCCCCAGGCCTTCTTGTAATTATATATATTTATATTGAAAAATCATATATATATAATATTTGCTTTATATATATTGAGGTTAAGCCTTTTTAACAATCTATATTTTAACAATCCCAATATTCTCTATGTTTTGCCTTAATATCTGTCTTATCTAATTGTGACAGTTTATTAATATTGCTTTTTGCATCTTTTTTCATTGTTTTACTTTTTATTTTTGTGTGCCCCTAAAGTATAGACAATCAATGTACTAGCTGACATTTCCCCCAATCATTGCCTTGTACAGAAAATATTTTTTTTTGAAATTAAATTTGAATGTTTCTGTCATTTGAAGCTTTGATTTTACTTATTTAACCTTTTCTAACTTTAATTTTTTTTTTTTTTGCTTTTTCAACAAATAAGAAATTTAGTGGCTTCCTATGGTTAGTTTCTCTCTGTTCCCACATCTTGTTTTTCTCAAATTTTCATTTTGGTTTATTATGCATGTCCTTTTTATTTTTTGTTAGAGAAATATTCTTAGACTATTTTATTAGAGAAAAGGCATGGAGATGCATTCCAGGGCTTCTTGACCCTACTAACAAATACAAGATGTAGGCTTTATGTGGGTGGCTGGGGAATTAACCCGAACTGATAGGCTTTGCAAGCAAACACCTTTAAGTGCTGAACCATCTCCCTGTCTCCTCACCAATATTTTATAAAATGGTCCTCATGAAGCTGTGCATATCTGCAAATATATTCATGACACTTGGAAGACAGGTTGGTTCTTTATCTAAAATTCCTTCACTACCTAAAATACCATCACTCCATTACTTATTGATCCTAATACAGTTAAAAATTGTGATATAAAATTGTTTTGAAAGATATTTTGTTATTTTTTTCTTTGTGAAAACTGTAATGTTACATTGTCTTCTTATTGTGGAAATACTTAAATTTTATTACAATATCATGTCGCGGTAGCTTTCTAGTTGCTGCACAGAAAGAACCCAAACAAAAGCGGCTTGTGGAAGAATGGGTTTATTAGGCTTACGGACTCAAGGGGAGACTCCATCCTGGCAGGGAAGATGATGGCATGAGCAGAAGGCTGGACATCACCTCTGCCACAGCACTTCAAACAGCGGCAGGAAGGTGTGCCAAATACTGGCAAGGGGGAGCTGGCTTATAACCCCCATAAGCCCGCCCCAACAGCACAGCTCTAGTGAGGTTCTAATGCCTGAATTGCCATCAGCTGAGGATCCATCTATCAGAAAACATTCATTTGTTTGTGGGGACACCTGGATCAAACCATGACATATCAATTCTTACATTGTCTCATTTCTCTATATTTCATCCTTTATTAATTTCTCTCCAAGACCATTAATTGCAGTTCACTTTTCATTTCTTAAACAACATCCAACCAGAAGCAGCTTAAGAGAGGAAAAGGTTTATTCCAGGCTTACAGATTGCAGGGGAAGCTTCATCATGGTGGAGGAAGCAGGCTACCTCCATCACCATCATCATGGCTAGCAGAGAGGCACAACCAACAACAGCCATTAAGCATGAACAGCCAGAGCTCAAATTGTCTCTACACTCTTTGGGCTCAACTCAAGGTCTGCCCCCAGGGACTGGTTTCTTCCAGCAAGCTGGTGGAAGCTCAAGTAGGAAGCTTAATCTTAATCAAAAACACTCAAGGTTATGCGGGGCCACGTCGCCATCCATATTTACTTATGTCTTGTATGCTTGTTCTCTTTCCCATGTTTCCTTTTCTCCCTCCATTCTCTGTCCTGACCCCACCCCTGCCCTGTGCTGTTTGTGATCCAGAAAGACTTCATTACCTTGTAGTACATGGAAATTCCTGTGTTCCAGACAAGGATAGGTCATCAGCAATGCTTCTTGATATTCCATCTACTTTTAAGCAGAAAGTGACAGATTGTCATAGAATTATCAGAACACACATTAACTATGTTTCCTGAATTATTTCACTTCACAGTCATTTCTTTTTACCATGATTTGTCTGCCTTGATTTCTTAATTCTCTTTTACACATATTCATGCTATTGTTCCAAGTAGATAATTTTATGCATCTCCTTGTCTTGTATCTTGTCACGTCTTAATGTAGAATTCACTTATTGTGTCACTGTATAAGCTGGAGATATATCCCACTGCCACCACCCTTTCGGTGTAAAAAAATGCAAAGTTTAAGATCTGGTTTATATTCGGTCAACATGATTTTTTTCTCTATAAAAATTTGTTATGGTGTGAATTCACATGCGTTTTAAATAAGAATATATATTTAGGCTTCTTTTAATAATTTTGGGAAGAAATGGGGGATTCTGTTATAACTGAACATATGCATTACATTAACTTTGTCATTAATTACTCAAAAAGGTATTGTCAAAGCATTTAAAAATAATGGTTATTAAAATAAAAGTTAAAACAATTAAGTTTAAAGACAAGCAGATTTTCTTGATAGTTAATTCTTTTCAAATTAAAAAAAAATATTAAGCTGGTTGGGGTGTGGTGGCATGAGTCAGAGGTAGGAGGATGGGTTCGATATCACCCTGAGACACATGGTGAATTCCAGGTCAGCCTGGGCTAGAGAGAGACTCTACAAAAAAATCCTTAATTTTATCTTCTTAAATGTTAGTTTTTGTATGTTTTCTGGTTGTTACATTTATTTTCCCCACATGCTTTGTGGTTCTAGCTTTGAGTCTATGTTCTTGCCACATCTTTTACCTGAGCCCTTATGTTTCTGTTTGTGACATTCCCTTCATATTGTCTGGGAGAGGAGGCTTTTTCACTGCAGATGGCTCCAGCATAGATTTTAATGTTGGGATTATAAATTCAATTTCATTTGCAATCCTTTCTAACTAAACTCACCAGCTCTCCTTTTAAGCTCAGCTTGTTATTTTACCATCTTTTCCTGTGACTTTCATTGTAACCTGCCTTTTATTTTTAGTTCTTTGAATCTGTTCCATTAAAAATACATTTTCAGAATTATTTTGAAGTTCTTATATACTACATTATACATTGTTCTTTCCATGGTCACCTTATCTGGATGACTCAGTGAGCAATTTAAATTCCTGCTGTAAAATATTGAGGTTTTTTCCTAAATCCTTCTCAGTGCAATGCACTTTGCTAGCATGGACTACATTTCCCAGGATTCACTCCTCCATTCCCTGTATCTTTCTCCTCCATATCATATTCTGTGGTTCTCTAGAAATGGTTTTCCCTGAATAGTTTTAGAGCACTGTCTGAATGTATGTTTTAAGGAACACTAATTCTTCAGGTGTGTTGATGAAACATAAAGAATTAAAATGCTGTGTATTCAACATGCATTTAAGTACTACAATGAATTAAAGAAAATCATACTAGGATTCTTTACTCAATGGCTTTTTAGAGCCATTGTTAGCTCTGTTACTTCATGAGATGGGGACAGACAACTCTGAAGCACATCTTGTAAGAACAATATTGTGTAGAGCAACGTTTCAGATTCTTTCATGTCATAGATTTGAGGAGTTGGAGGAAAGTGTCTGGCTTCCCCAGGAGCAGTAAGCACATCATAGGAGGATGCCCTGCATGATTCAGTCTGCTATAAACTTTGGACCTTCAATGTCAATAGCAAGCAAGCAATGTTAAAACATCCTCTTCTGGGGTCTCCAAGCGGTGAGGCTATCCTGTCTTCTAGAGAGAAGAGGTATTCCAGCGATTATGTTTCCCACTCCACCTCTGTCCACCTTGTGCACAAGGGGCATTCTCCCAGTGTTTATAATAGGAAAATGGCCAGCATGGTCTTCATCTTTTGATTTGTCTTTTTATCATTTCTGTTGCTTTATAAATATTTTATTTAGAAGTTGAAGGGAGCATGTATCATCTGTCATTTTAAACCAGAGACCTATATGGAGTGGAAGAGGTTGGTAGCTCATCTACGTTTAATTTGCTATCTCTTTTGGGCAGGAAAAGCAGCCTTTTGGAAGTATGCCAGTTTGGAACTTCTTTATGAGGTTTTGGCCTCAAGGGCATGGCTGTGTTTCCTCACAGTTACAACAGGATAAGTCAGGTTGTTATCTCTGGACCAGCTGGTCTTTTATAGCACCTGACTCTAGTGGCACCCAGTGGTAAATGCTAAGTAAAACTTTGAACTTGGCACTACTTAACCCTCATCAAAGGTAAGGATAAAGAAATGACATTTCTAATAGATAATCTGGCAGCTATTTGGCTCAGACTGTTTTGTTATAATAAAATATTTGAGGCTGGATCATTTATAAGGGGAAGAGCTTTAGAGTATGGTGTAGCATCTGCTTGGTAGATGACATCTCATGATAGAAACCCATGCTAGTCGCCCATGGACAAGTGTGGAAGGATGCATAAGTAAGAAATGGAGAGAAAAGTGTGCCAGGCTTGCTTTCAAACGACTTACTCCTGGGGCTACAAAACAAGTCTCATTAGAGGAAGAAGTTGTTACTGAGGGAAAAGTAGGAATTCTCCTTAAAGGTCCCTGTGCTTCTAAACACCTGTTACTCTACTGAGTCAAATTCCAACCTGCGTTTTGATAGAGACAAACCACATCAAAGCCACAGCAATATTCAGGCTGTCAAGCTCCCTCCCTCTGTGAGAACTGCTTTCCTGGTTGGATACCCATCTCATCAAATGTTTTTGGTGTCATGTCACTGGCTGTCATTCAGGACATGGCCAGAAACACACTTATGACACTCATTACTGTCTTCATTGAAAGGCTTCCTGACACGTGTTTCCTCTCTGCAATGCTCTGAGATTCAGTCTCTGGGATGGAAAAGCAGTGCTTGTTTTCCTCCTATGACGTTATAAATCTTATAAATGATTAGGTTACTGATCAGATTAAGGAGCTAAAATGATGGGTGAAAAAGTTGATATTTAAATCATTATGGCAGGCTGTGTGGAGGCTAACCAAATCACCTCAGCAGGGGAAAAATCTACAGCCTTCATTTGGGCAACAGCAATCCACTGGAACACCTGTTCTGACAGAGAGATTAATTCATCTTTTCCAAAAGTGTGTTTTGAGCAGTACTACTCATGGAGATTCTTCCAGGAGGAGGGACCCCAGGGAGCACTTAGTGTGTGAAGTGCTGTATGTTAAATCTATCTTAGCATGATTCACAACACACATTAGCATATTAAATGTCTGTAGTAAAGAAATTGGTTTATTTTTTTGGCATCTATTTTTCATTCCAAATTTCATTTGCCTTAGGGCTTTTCAGTGACTATTCCCCATAGTGCCTGAGCCCTGCTCTGGACAACTCACTTTGGGAAATGCCAGGTTAAGTTATTCCATCCAAGACTGGTGAGTTTTCCTTCTCTGCATTACTGGACTCCAAGTATAATAATGATTTTTATTTTTCCTTCACTCTCACTGTTCACTCTCGACCTGAAACTTGATTTTGTTTACAATGACAATAACAGCTACCATCACAGAGTGCATATAGGCTGTTCCTAATTTAAGTTAGTATCCATGAGCATGAGCATACTGAATGACAGAGGCATGGAGTGACCATTAACCACTGACCAAGTTGGAGAACTGTGGCCACTGTAAGTTACATGTGGCCACTGTAAGTTTCACAGCAGGCAAGAGTGGATGCATGCCCACTCTCTGAGTTCTGTACATGGGAATGGGCAGCCTTTCCAGGCCTGCCTTCTGGCTTTGTCTCTTAAAGAGCTTTATGATCCAGTTATAGGAAACTCACTCCCCAGCCAGAAGCAATTACAAGCACTTCCTGATACCAACCTTCATACAGCATGCTGAACAGACTTTATTCATGCCTCTCAGCCTGCTGCCCACATGGCAGCCGCAGCAGGGAAGTTGGGCAAGTTGTTCCTAACCTCCAGTAATTGACTGGGCATGCATCCACTCTTGCACAAGAAATACTCACTTGGATCTAACCATTTGCTTTCACCATACAGATTCTTAGTCTTGTAAAAGCTACGTGAAGTAGGATGGGGCAAAGGATGTCAGAGCTCTAGAGTAGAATCCTTTTTGTTTTGTTCTGTGTGTTTGTGTAGTATGTGTGTCGAGTATGTAAGTGGTATGGTGTGTGTGATGTGTGGTGTGTGTACCTGTGTGTGGATGTATGTGTATGTGTGTAGAGTATGTAAGTGGTATGTACCTGTGTGTGGATGTTTGTGTATGTGTGTAGAGTATGTAAGTGGTATGGGGTGTGTGATGTGTGGTGTGTGCACCTGTGTGTGGATGTTTTTGTATGTGTATGTATGTAGAGTATGGAAGTGGTATGGTGCGTGTGATGTGTGGTGTGTGCACCTGTGTGTGGGTGTTTCTGTCCCATGTGCATGTGTGCTGAGGCCAGGGGAGAGTGCTAGATATCCTCTTATCACTTATTTCTTTCTTATCACTATTTCTTTCCTCGAAATGGGGTCTCTCTATCAACCTGGAGCTGCTCTCTGTCTATCAGCCTTAGTAATCTCCTCTTACTGCTTTTTCTGGGGCATTGAACCTGGAAGTCTCCAGCCTGAGTGGTCCTCATGCTGAAGTGGTAAGTGCTCTTAACCACTGAGCCATATTCTCAGCTCAGAGCAGACTCTTACATCAAAGTGTGCAGCTAATTTAGGCTGAACTGTTGCACATTGTCCTTGATGTGGTCTCTCTGAGGGGTAGGTCCTTCTGTGTCTGACTCTCTTTGCTTTGTAGACTTCCTTTCCAGGACCCTTGGACTGTGGTATACTTTTGTTGGAAGGAGACAAAGACTTCCTCTCTGCAGATATCTGTAGGGTATCATTACCATCATTCCTCTAGGGCCCTGGGGACAGGAGGCTTCAACTTCAAGGGGAAAATGACTGGCGACTTTCTTGAGTAGGTCTGGAGTGAGCCTCCTTTGGTCCCACTGCCCTGCAGATCTTTGTTCTGACACAAGAATGCAGCTGTCACTTTGCAGAGCTGGCAGAGCCAGGAAGGGAGAGAGCCTGGGTCCCCAGGGCTTCAGTAACTCACTGTGAGCTGGATTCCAAAGTAATAAACCCTACACCCTACCTGGGCACACATCATTCCAGCAGGAAAGCAGATTTCTGGCTTCCAGTGCCCGATGACTTCTTGTGAAGTACAGCCAAGAGGAAAACTCATTTTTAAAATATTGAAAGGCACCTCACCAGTGCTCCCTCCACTGGTGGAAATATCAATACAAGATTGATTTGAGTCCCTGAGTCCAGTGGCATCATCTAGAGACAGGAACAACAGCTTCTGCATGTCAGAGATGACAGCGACAGCTTGTCTCTTCCTGCTGCAGCAACATTTCAAATGCCAAGCCAGCTCTCTGAGGATGGCATGTGATCAGCTCACAGGGTAGGCAAAAGGATCCTGTGAGGTAAGCCATGCCCCACAGTCCAGCTGACTTGAGTAAAGAGCTTTAGCTAAGTCCTAGCTTACAAACACACTTGGGCTTCTGGAACCTAAAAGAATACCTTACTTTTGGGTCATTGCTCCCCTGGCCTACCCCCCTGGCCTAGCTGTTCCCCTATCTGTTAGTGCTGCCTCCCTCCTTTATGGCCTCTGGCCCCAGGCCACCTCTGTGACCCCTGAACAGGTGCCCAGGGTATCTGGCTTTGTTCCCTTGCTAAACCTCACTGTTGGCTTTTCATCTAGTCTGTTGTTTTATAATCTCTTCTTTGAACTCTGGGATCTTAGATTTCTTTCCCTTCGAGTGACTGTGTTATTTTTAGATTCTTTGAGGCTGGGCAGCATATTTGTCTGAATTCTTAATCTTTTTTCCTCCTTAAGCAATAATTCTCTGTGATGTTTTATATTTTCTTCATCTACTTTTCTGATGTTCCTTTCTCCTCATCTCCCCTGCCCACATCAGTTTAGGGGAAAATTCTGTTTGCATTATTAAAGTCACTCCCTTTCTGAATACCACTTATCTATAAAGACTGCTAGCTCCCTCCTGAAGAAGGGTGGGGAGGCTGTGCTGGACAGGAAAGACTTGCAGAAGAAGCTGTCTTCTTTGGAGAACCATTCTCTGCCCTAGGCCAGTATCTCTATCGTTTCCAGGATTTCAAATCTGAGGGAATATTTAGTACATTCTCAAAAGATTCACATCCTCCATGTACCAAGTTGGTTACTTGGCCTCGCTTTCACTTGTCTAGGCACATGTTACAAGGCTGCGTTCCTGCTGGAGACTGTACTCTTTGACCCATTTGCCATGTTGAATTTGGGGCTGACCAGTTCTCTTCAGGGACATCACTCACTTCTTCCATGAGCTCTCAGAAACACTCCTACCTACACATCAGTGCTGCATGCATGGCTGCCAGGTACCCATCAGCATTCCATGCATGGCTGCCAGATGCCCATCAGTGCTCCATGCATGGCTTCCAGGCACCCATCAGAGCTCCATGCATGGTTACCAGGTTCCCATCAGCACTCCATGCTGGCTGACAGGTGCCCATCAGCATTCCATGTATGGCTGCCAGGTAGCCCATCAGCCCTGCATGCATGGCCGCCAGGGGGCCATTAGTACTCCATGCATGGCTGCTAGGTGGCCCATTAGCGCCGCATAAATACATGGCCGCCAGGCGCCCATCAGCGCTCCATGCATGGCTGCCAGGGGACCATCCATCATGGGCTCATTCCTCAGGTGTCATTCTCTGGGCTGACTTGGAGTATCCAACGATAAAGACCACACTCATTGTCTTCGAAAAAGGAAGCTTTGGAAGATAAACAGTTTATAGTGGTTAAAGAAGGGATAGTCACCCCACCATTGGATTCAGAGCCCAGTGAATTTCTATTCTGTCTCTGACTGTCAAAATCTGGCTGGCATCTTGGACCTTTCTCTAACCTGAGAGGATGAGTGGGTGGCATGAGGCTCCATGCAGCCGTGTCGGGATTCTGTCCAGATGGGCAAGCCACGTCCCAGAGAAAGCACGAGAGAAAACATGCCCAGCATGATAAGGTGGGGTGTCAGACCACAGCCACCTGTTCTCACTCCTGGAGCAGTTGCATGTCCATTCCTGTGTGCCTGTGAGCAAGCCAGGAGACAGGCAAGAGCAAGATCCTTGCTGTGTGGCTCCTGGCCTAGCCCTAGACAGGGTCTGTCCCACCTTTAGCAACTCAGTGTATGCTGGTCCCCTACTCCCCCAGCCATTTTATCTGTTGTCCCAGGTTCTCCCAGCCAGGCCACCCTGTAACACATGTCCTCCCTGCCACTTCTTTGACTCTCTGTCCTTCGCTCTCTCCATAGATATAGACCTTGTTTGTTTCTTGCCAGTTTCCCTTTTGCAAGGCCTGAAATGACCCCTGGGTAGAGAGCCAGGTCCCCTGAGGACAATTGCCTAGTGAAAAATTACTGGTGCTTAGCAAACTGTATGTCATCTCATTTAATCATTCTTCTGCTAAATCTATATTTATTGAGTGCCTGGTATCTGCCAGTCATAGGGTTAGGTGTTAGGAATTGACAGGGGATGAAGGGAGATGCATCCTGGCCCTGTTGCACATAGAGACCGGGACTGTTCCTCTATCCCTTTGTAGAAAGGTTCAAAACTACTGTTTTGTGGGGGAGGTGGGTCCACAGGAAAGCATGCAAGCAGTGGTTTCAGTCCTAATTCACAGGTCAGGTGGTGGGGATTTCAGGATAAGATTCCCGACAAGGTCATCTAAGCTGAGACCTAAAGTTGAGACAGCCAGGGAAGTAATAAAGGGGGGAGGAGGTGTTGCTTGCAGATATGAACTCAGGAGGCATAAGAAAAAAATGCTGCTACCAGAGTTCTTCAGTGAGGGAGAAGCTAGGGTAGGTGGATCTTATGCTCAGATCTTTAGAACTTCACTACTGAACATGGCCAGTGTGGGATATCTCCAGCTGGCTCAGGCTGAGCCTGGGGGGTTGTTCCCCTCCAGCTGGCTCTCTCCTCCATTTGACTAAGCAACTCCCAAATCATGTTGATGCCAGGGGACAGTCCCATGCTGGGCATGTCTGAATCTAACCTGGTCCTTCTTCTTTCCTCTGAAACTGCTTCTCTTGTGGCCAAAGACTCGCTCACAAGGCCATGGCTAAAAACATGCTGCCAGAAGTTACTGTGCTACTGTTATGGGATAAAAACTTTGTATTGGGCCCAATACCACTCCAGGAGCTTTGTGAAACCTACTCTTTCCCCTAAGACATGAACTTTGTCCCAAAGCCACATTATATCCATGTAAATTGAGCTGGGACTTGAGGTGGGGGGAAAAGCACCCATGGATTCATTACCCTTCTGTATATGAATTGCTTCCCAGGCCTGGAGGCAGACAGCCTCTTCGCCATGGCCCTGGGCAAGTACCAGCCTGCTTGTGAACAATGGGCTCCACAGAGCATTGGCTTTGGCAAGTGTCTCAGCCCCAGAGCCAGCTCAGCAGTTTGCTTACGCAGTCAGAATCCTCAAATTTGAAAATAGATCATAAATACATATGTGGATGACCTAAATCCAGAGTGGGGCACCCTGGGGGAAGATGGGGCTTATTTATTCATTTATACCATACCTCATTTCCAGAAAAGGATTAGTGAAAGCTTATCCTTGTACAGACATGCTTAATGTACAACTGGTGAGTTTAAATTTTTTCCTAATTAAGAAATGGAAGAAATCAGGGCAAAGAAAAAATGAGGGCGGTGTTGCAAGATGAGGCTGGTTGAAAGACAGGTATGCACTGTGTATGCTCCACTCTTTTGTCTCACTCCTGAGTTCTATAGCCTGGGTCTATTTCCCAGGTGAGTTAGGCTGGGCCAGGAGCTGGCCAGAACCCCCTCCCTCCCATGATTAGTCTGGTGCTCAACAGCTCATCTGCCAAGGGCTTGAGCAATTACTCCAGGCTAGCTCTGGAAGCTCCTGATACACTCTTGCACCCAGTGGTGAAGAGGGAAACAAGTCCTACTCAAAGAGCCAAGCTCTCCTGAGGCAGAAACCACCCACCCACCCAGGAAAGATGAGCCTTTTGCATAGTCAGACCTCAAGAAGTCTTTAGTTTATTGCTTACATTTGAAAACGTAGTATTTGTATGTGTTTAATTATTTGAGATAGGGTCTGGTGTATCCCAGGCTGGCCTTGGACTCTCCATCTAGCCAAAGATGGCCTTGAATTTCTCATTGTCTTGGCACTGCCATTCCAAGTGATGGGATTTTAGGCATATGCCCAGTTTATGTGGTGCTGAGGATTGAAGCCAGCATTTCCTGCATGCTAAGAAAACTCTACCAATCCCCAGTCCTAGCATTTGCCTTTCTTCACTAGAGAGTAAGTTAACAAGATTAGCCAACAAGTCCTTCACTAACCTTCCCCTGAGTCAGGACCATGCTATGAGCTACAGACAGAACTCTGGATAGATGGACTCATATCTGCTTTCATGAGATTCCTTGTCTTCAGGAGAGGCAGGCCATCAGCAAGCACACACCCAAACAACAACCTTTAAGGTGCTGGCTGGTACTGAGTAGTCAAAGGGGCTCTGACAGCATGGTTTTGTGGATACTGATCTACAGAGCTCTTCTTATGATGTTACAAGTGAGAACCCAAACATCGGGAAGCAGAAAACCACAGCAAGATCCAGTAGAACTATATTCCAGACAGAGGGAAAAGACATGGCTAAGCACCCCAGGTCCCTGTGGTTATGAGTGTGTCTGGGGTTTGAAGAGCTGAATTCAAAGGTTAAACTTCATTTTCTCCATAAAGAATTGTCCCTGCTGGATTAGAAGCACAGCACAGTGAAATTGGAGCTAGCCAGACATAAGGGAATGTAGTAGTTTGAATTCATGTTCCCTATATACTCAAGTGTTCTATTGAAGCTTGTCTCCAGCCACCTGGCTGGAGAAGGTGTCACTGGGGTTCAGCCCTGAGGTGTATTTGGGGGTCGACCTGATTTCCAGCTCAAAGGAATACTGCTTTTTGTGCTTGTTGCTTTTGGTTTTTTGCTGGCTAGCCGTTCAGTTGTTTCTCTCTGTTTAGATGTATGGATGTGGCTTCTTCAGCCACTGATGGAACTCTTCCCTGGATCTCTAAGCTTGAAGTTAAGTACCATCCTCTTCTAAAATGTGCCTGGTTTGTATGTTCTTCCCACCAAAGTGGAACTGAGTACATCAGGGAGTCTTGGACGGTTTGGAGGATATGGCTTTGAATAGACACCAGACAACTCAGACCTGGGGTCCAAGTAGTAAACATAGTTAATACATTTTACTCAAATCTCTGAGGATTGCATCAAGTAACTGCATGCAAGGCTCACAAGCCATTGCCTCAGTTAAGCCATTAGTGGGAAATAGAAGGTTCTAAGAACAGGACAGGTGGCTAAATCAAATATGCCTATAGGATATAAAAGAAATATCATTTCCTGGTTCCTGTTGCCAATGAGATCTGACCCTTGGCATTGCAGGCTAAGAATGACACAGATCAGAATACCCTACTTCAGTTCTATCAGATCCTGTACTCACACTGTAGGCAGATATAAAACTGAAGCAGAGACATTGCCCTTGATGAGCTGTACCCCATGGGAGGCAGGGTCCCAAGACATGGGTTCCATGTCTCTTTGATGCATGGTTACTGTATCAGCTACTTCCTAGACAAAATGCCTGAACAGAACCAGCTTAAGGAAGGAAAGGGTTTGTTTTCAGCTTACAGTTTTCAAGGGAAGTCTGTCATAATGGGGAAAGCATAGCAGGAGGCATCCTGTCACATTGTTACATCAGCAGTGAGGAAGTAGAGAGAGAAAGAACAGCAGGCAGGGCTGGACTTTAAACCTCAAGGCCCATCCCCAGTGACACACTTCCTTGAGCAAGGCTACACAACCTCCACACCAATTAAGAATTGATGAGTTAATGAAAAACATCAGGGCTTATGACTAGAAGTTTCTAGCCTTTTACTTTCTTGCTTTACTTTTTCTATGGGAAAATGTTCCTTACTGAGTGGGGCTTAGTGCTGGAGGCTTTACAAGGGTCCACAACCTTCCATAACAGAGCCCCCAACTGGGGATTAAGCATTTAAAAACATGAGTCTTTAGGGACATTTCACATTCAATTACTATGATAGTTTGATTAAATGTCCCCCTGTAGACTAAAAAATATATTGAAGATTTGTCTCTAGCTGCCTAGCTGGAGGAAGTGTCACTTAGGCTGGATTTTGGTGATTCCCTTGGATCTGTTATTTCAATAAATACTTTCCTCTCCAAATTGTGCCTGGTTTGGAGATTCATCCTAGTGGCATGTGGCTGACTATGACAATTAACAAGGTCATCTTTTGGAAACTGCATCCTGCAGATGTCCTCAGGGAGAGGGTGGTTGAGTGTGTGGTGGTGGGAAATGGTTAATTGTTGGGCAGTGTGATGACACCACCACTGCTCCTGCTCTGCTTCCCATCTGTATTCTGATGCTCTATCCAGAGCACAGATCCTTGAGCCTCAAACTAAAATGATCCTAGTGGTAACTTGTAAATTTTCAAGAAAGCAGTCGGGGTGAATTCAAGTTTTCTTGGCTATAAGGAACAGATATGATCTTCTGGCCATATGTTCTGAGCTGTATAGGAACTTTGTAAAGCTTTGGGGTTTCCACTATTGCTGGAATGGCAATTAGATAGTCTAATGTCTGCTCTTTAGAATATACCAAGGCTATATCTCAGGGGTACAGTCTGCCTGTCAGAGCCAAAGGTCCTGCACTTACAGCTCAAGTATCTCCCAGAGAGACATGGGGCTACCTATGCAACATGGCAACCCTCCCTCCTTCCCTCCTAGCCTTCTTCCTTTTTCACAGTCACTGGACCCCACATTATAATCCCTCCTCTCTCAGTCTAGTGCTAAGATTAACCTCTGACTCTGCCCAGACTCACTGTATCTCCTGCACCAAGCTCACTCAGTAAAGATTGTTTTCCCATAGAGATGCTATAAATCAAGAAAGTAAAAGGCTAGAAACTTCTAGCCAATAAGGTCTGATTTTTTTCATTAACTCATCAATTCTTAATTGGTATCTGCTGTGTGTCACTCTGCTAAGGGATAATTAAAAAACAAAATATCTTCTTTTTTTCCCCATGAACTTTATAGTCTCTGGAGGGTTACCAATGAGTAAGAAGATCCTGTATGTGATCAGCATTTTGCTTGAGGGATAGGAGACAGGAGCATAGAGCATATCCAAGGCTAAACTCTGGAGAGCAGGTACTATGAGCCATACAGGGCCTTCTCAGACCTTTGGACAAGGTCATGTGGTATCTTCAGGACAAAATAGCCATGTCAGGGCCCTTGCAATGGAACTCACATTCAGGGATTTGGGGAATAGTTTTCCTTGAGTGATGAGGGAGGCCCAACCAGTGGGCATTGATTGGACTGAGCATAGCCCGGTACCACCGTGGTTCCCACTGATGGTTGTCCCCAGTTTGGTGTGCTAAAAAAGGTGATAGGACTGGTTGGGCAAGATATATCCATGACACCAGCCTATAGTTATCCCACTGCAAGGTTCCTAATGGGGTGTTCATTCCTAGAGGAGGGATGAGTGAGGGGAATGAGTGAGAGGGATATAGATTCAGTGACCAAAATAGCTCTAGGCTCAGCCCTTCCATGAGGACATATTGTTCATATTGGGGCACTGTGGATAGGGGAAATCAGTAGTTCAAGCTGTGACTCAGAGTAGCCAGGGAAGGAGAAGAAGCAGGCACATTGGCTATGGTCCCTTCTCCCCAGGCAGGTCTGTCCTGGTCACTCTGTGATCTCACTACAACATCACAAGAATGGGAAAAGCTTCTCTATGTACCATTGTGGAGAATGAGGTAGCTTGCTCAAAGTCACTGCTATCCCTAATAGATGCAAAACTAACAGACATGCAAAGCACTAATGGAGACAGCTACCCAAAGCAGATAGAAGGAAGGGAAAGCCCCTCATGGCCAGAGGCCCATGCCTTGACTGTACCAAGCCACAGGACCAGCCCTTTCATAGCCCTGCTCTGCAAAAGGGCATCACCCCCAGGCATGCAGGCTGGAAGGACTGGTCTCTAATGGTTGGTTTATTTCCAGGTAGAAAGCCTTTCCCTCCCTCCACCCTTGCTCTGTAGTTCTGCCCTTTGCTTCCTGGTCCCTGAGAGGCCATAGTCACCTCCAACGCTCTCAGCACTTTCATTGTGTTCTGCACAAATCTCCTTTACATCAGCTGGGGCGTGGGGCGTGCTAATCTAATCAGCTCTTTCCCCCTCTGTAATTACTGTAATCTATAACAATAATTATAGTCCATTTTATTTTAGTGCCACTTACCTAATGTGAATGTGCACTGGTGAGATTGTCAATAGAAACAAGCCCCTCAGAGAGGCAGTGGGGTTGGGAGGGAATTGTGGGGCATTGCTACTCTACACAGGCCTGAACAGTTCCAATTTTCTCCTTATGAGTCCTTTCCTGTCATCCTAGGAACACCCCTCTCTTCCCTGGAGTCTAGTGAGCCTCTAAGTGGGTGGGTACTGGAAAGTAGGATGGGTTATCAGGAGCATTCTGGAGTTCAGCTGTTCCATGGGGAAGGGTACCTTTGAACTCCAGAACCAGAGCAAATGAAGCGAAGCTCCTAGAGCCAGGTCCAACTACCAGTCTGGATACAAAGCCCTTTTAGAAAAGGGATGAAGTCCTCTACACCTAGTTTCTCTAATACCAAATGCAGCATCTGGCATATGATAGATATCTAATGAGTTTTTCATGAATGATGGTGAAGTTATGTAAGAGGAGATTATATAATTTAGGCTATTTTCTATCTGTGAAGCAGGATTTGATGCTTCTATTATTTGGGAAACATAATTGCTTGGGGGAATGATTAATGAAAAAAAATCAATTTATACAGTATAGTGTAGCAGGGCCTGAGATGTGTGTGTGTGTGTGTGTGTTTGTGTTTGTGTGTGTGTGCATGTTGTGTATGTTTGTGTACATACATACTTCTCTCAGTCAAAGTGGGTCTCAGATTTGATTGCTTCCAAAGCAATACTAGGCAAGAAGACCTCCTTTGCAGCTAAGAGAGGCCATCATGGGTCCCTGGGCGAGGCATTGCCAAGTATTGAAGTGTCATTTGTCACATCTCATTGAGCAGAACTCAGTGACAGACATGCAGAAGTGAAAGTGAGACTGGAGACGAGTCCAAGCATGTGCTCAGAAAGAAGAAAAAGAACTTGGCAATCTGCTAAAACACTCATTCATGGTTAGCCCTTCCGGTCACCTGTCATCTCTGATACAGGGCATAAGCATTCCTATTCCTTAAAGTATGTGTCCTCTAATCCCACCCAACCTCTGCTCTGGTTCAAAGGCTGGACAATACCAGATTACAATGAGCCTCCTCTGTGCACTGCTATCAATGCTGGTGAAAACAGGCACATCAGTACCTCTCATTTGCCTGTAGCCATAACCCCCATGACCATATGTGCAGTCCAAGAACCATGGCAGAAAAAATGCAGCAAACCCTCCTATTTGAGAGAAAGAAGAAAGACAATTTACCATGGTTATTCAGTGTGATGCTAAGTTTTCCAGAAAGCCCTTGTAAGCTCTCCTATCTTGCTGCTGGTCTAAGTTGTGCTATACCAGGTCTCTGAAGAATCTTCCATATCCTCTGTTGCCCCTGATCCTTTTTCTGGAGTTTGCTGGCCTCCCTAGTTACATTTGAGTTGGGATAACATATATATTGGCTTGTAGATGACACTCTATAGTCAGATCTTTTGATGTATATCCTCCCACATAATCAGATAAATGAACATGACCCATATGTTATGGTGAGAATAAAAAATGCTTTTAATAAATATCTAATGTACTTTTAACATGTTGAGCTGAGAGATTTCCTGGCCAAGCAACCTCTAAAATAATTCTTCTTAGATAATGCTAATGCTTTCTCAAAATATATGTTCCTTTTCTTTGCTAGAAATTTCTCAGGTCTTTTCCACTTGTAACAGATTTTTCTGAGAGACTTGACATATTGGAGATCAGGTAATTTACAGTCCCCTACACAGGAGACCTTTTATTCTTATGAGTCCCCCAGTCTCTTTGATGCTAGAGGTATCTCTTGACCCTCAACTTGTCAACTACGCACATAGTCTGTGGTCCTGGGCTTGGCCAGCTTTTCTGAAAGCTTCTCTTCTCTGGATATTCATGGAATGTTTTGTTTTGGCTCAAGCAAGTATCTGATGATAATGAATTCGTATTTCTTTAGAGCAAAATGATTCTGACAAGGCTGGCTGAAAGAGAGTACTGGGTCAGATGTCCATGCATAAGTGCACACTGACAGCAGCTCTCAAATGTGACTCCTGTACCAGCCAGTGCTGATACTCGGCTCACCTTGTGACAGAGGTGTAGAGTGTTCCCAGTAGGACCCTTGGCTTCTAGAAAGTTCATTTTACTATATTATTACTGTACTTGTTACTGTGACAGACAAAATACCTGACTCAACAATATAAGGGGAGAAGGATTTATACCAGCTCGTGATTTGAGGGGAAGCAATCTTGGTGGCAGGGCATGCTCACATCTGGGTAGATGAGGAAGCAGAGAGAGACTGAGGCTGGAAGTGGGGCCAGGCAATAAGCTATAGGAAGCAGTTCATCCAGCTAGATTCTAAAGTCCACAACAGTGTCATCAGCTGGGGATCATCCATTCAAACACATTTAAACTATAACATTCTATACTTGAACTCCATTGGCTCATGATCATCTCATAACAAAAGATTTTCAGTCTTACTCCAAAATCCCCTATAGTCTTAGAGTTTTAATACTATTCAAAAGTCTGTTCTGAGTGGGGGAGAATATCAGAGACTTGGCAACCCTCAGTAACAACACACTTGGGTCATGAGAACCCGGCTGAAGACTGGGCTATCCATGGTCCCCTACCACAAAGACTGATAGAGACGGCTCACGGGGGAGGATATCCAGTTGACTGGGGATGGGGAAGGGGGGCAACGGGGAATTGGGGATAACAACTCATTGTTGGCCCACTAAACAATGTAACTCATTATGGACAATAAAGAAAAAAAATAAAAAAAATTTTTTAAAAAAAAGAAAGTATAAAAAAAGTCTGTTCTGAGATTCAAGGCACACAATAGGTACTCAAGTATGCAAACAGTTTTCTTATCTGTGAGCCCCTATAGAGTTTTTTTTTAAAAAAGGTTTTCTAAAAAAGAGAGTGTAGTAGTTACTTTTTATTACTGGGACAAAACACCTGACCAAAAACATCTTATGGAAGGGAAGTGTCTATTTCTGACTTATAGTTTCAAGGAAAAGTTTTATTATGAGAGGGAGAGCACAGACAAGCAAGCAGTTGGACATTACATCTCCATAGCAACAGGGAGGAAATAGAGAAAATTCTGAAACTTCAGAATTAACCCCAAGCCCCACCCCAGAAGCACACCTCCTTCAGGAGGGCCTCACCTCCTAAAGGCTCCACCAACTGGGGATTGATCACAAATATATGAGGTTATGACAGACACTTTACATTAAAATCATCACTGAGAAGAATATAGGCATAATAAGGAAAGATTGGGTCAAAGCAAAAATGAAAACCTTGAAGGGCAAATACCAAACTCTATAGCTATCTGGCAACTGGGACCTGTGGTGACATTATCTGTGCTCCAACAGTAATAGCCCTGTACCTTTACTATGCTGCCTACAGCGCATAGAGTATCTCTTGGGCCAATTCCACCAGATGCTGCAGTTTTCTCTGGTGGCCAGCCCTGGTCCTGGAATCTCAATTGTGACTTACTCTCTATCTTCCCAGCTTCATGCCATTGCCTTTCTGTGCCTTCTTGAAGGGAATTCAAACCTGTCAATCAACAGCAAAAAATTCCCCATTACTCTAGAATGTCACATGCCTGGAAAACTAGCACCTCACAGAAAATAGCAAGTTCTGCGTCCAGCTTGAGATATAGGCCACCCACCTCCCAATTTCATACAGCATCAGTGACCTATGAGTGGTTAGGAAGCTGAACTTGGGAAAATAGTTCTTGGAGAGGTTCTGTATAAACAGGGAAGCCACCAGGCTCTCTGTTCAGGTACTATCTCTTTTCAAATGAATTTGTAAACTTATGTCCTGAAACTGCTGACTGGTGGGATTTTAAACTTAAAGGCACTATCCATATTGTCCCTATGCAAAATCCATGATTTCTTTTTTTTAAATATATATTTATTCTCCATAATGAGTTACATTATTTAGTGGGCAAACAATGCGTTGTTATCCTGAATTCCCCAATTCCTCCCCTCCCCATCCCTGATCAGTTGGATACCCTCCTCCGTGGGCTGTCTGTATTAGTCCTTGTGGCAAGGGATCCTGGATATCCTAGTACTCAGCCCAGTTCTCCTGGCCCAATTATGTTGTAACTGAGGGGTGCCATGCCTCTGGACAGTCTCCCCCACCACGGCTCTCACAATCTTTCCGCCCCCTCTTCCGCTCAGTTCCCTGAGTCATGGTGGATGAGTAATAAGGCTGCTTTAATGTTGTGAGCTTAGGGGTCCTTGTGTCGAAAATCCTTGGTTTCTGTCTCAATGGCCTATCCTGTGTTGATTGAATGCATGATTTCTTTTAAGGGTAATCAAATAACAGATGCTTGTTTGTACCTGCTGATTTGACCACAACTTTAAACTTACTAAAAATTGTGCATTTTTCATATACTTTCTGCTTCACTTGCTGCTCTTTCTCACTGTAAACCTAAGAACAGTGAGCAGTTACCATGCCACAGCCTGAATGCTATGCTGTATCATAATACCCATCACCAAACAGATAAGTCCATTACTTTCTACTTCAACCCAACTTGTATTTTCAGAACATGAGTATAATGCAGCCAGATGCTTTACCAAAATGTAACATGAAGGACTTCTAGTCCAATCTCTAGTAAAGTCTACAGAACCTCATAAACTTGTCCCTACTGTCCATATTTCTGTAGGCAGCTTACTCTTCTAAGCCCTCTTAAGAATGGCCCATTGAGCAGGGCTTCCTAGCATTCTGAGGCTTCTTTAGCTCAGAATCCAAGCCCTTCAACTTTCTTCTCACAAATAAGTTACGAAAACCCAAGAGCCATAAGGTCAGGTTTGTCACGACTAAAACCCCACTTCTTGGCATTACTTTTCTGCATTTTTTCCTTAAAAAAAGGCATTGTGATGGGTTATCTGACAAAAGAAACTTAAGGAAGGAAGAGCGTTTTTATTTTGGCTTGTGGGTTGAGATCATGCAGTCAACGTGACAGTGAAGCAGTGATACCAGGAGGATACTTTGGGGACTCCTCAATTCTTGTATTTCCATGAAAGAAGAAACAGAGAGTAATGCTGGAAAGTAGTTGGCCTTTTCTTCTTCTACTTTTATTCAGTCAGGAACTCCAGCCCATTGGAGGAGTTGCCTATATTCAGAATAGGGTGTCACCTCATTAATCCTCTCTGGAAATACTCTCACAGACAAACCCAAATGTGTGCTTCACTCATGCTGCCAGCATTTCTTGCTTGTATTTCAGTCTGTGTGTGTATGTGTGTGAATGTGGGCACGTGTACCATGGGACATGTGTGGAGGGCAGAGGACAACTTCAGAAGTTAATTCTCTCACCATCTGCCTTGTTTGAGGCAAGGGCACCACTGTGAATACCAGGCTAACTGGGCCACAGTTCTGGGCAATTCTGTCTTTGCCTCTTTTGTCTCTGTTGACATGCTTGGACTGAGAATGTTAGCGCTATAGCTTCTGCCTTATGTGGGTTCTGTGAATCAGATTGCTTTATCCACCCATCCATCTCCTCAGTAAGGCCCCAGATATTTGTTAATCTAATCAGATTAATAATCAAAATTAACTACCACACCTGTCAAGTCTTAGTGGCTGCTCCTCTTCTGGAAGCCATTAAGCTACACTCCAGGAGCTTGCTGGGGAGAGCCAGCACAGGACAGAACTCCCTGATATATTTTATGTCCACAGTTCAGCTATAAGAAACTATTCAGTAACAAGACTATGAAAGACAAGAGGTGCCCCTGTATTAACCATCTCTCTTCTTTCTTCAAAACAGTGTCTCATGTGTGCAGGCTGGCTTTGAGCTCGCTATGTAACTGGAGCTGACCTTCAACTCCCGATTCTCCTGTCACAGCTTCTAAATTCTGGCATTATAGGAATACACCACTGCACCAGCCTCTCCTTTCTTGATATTATAAACTATATTTTGGAATCAGAATGTGTGTCTGAGTGATACCTAGATACCCAGCCATCCTTGTGCCCTCAGCAGAGGATTTGAGCACCTTGCATTTTGCTGTGTAAGAGACAGGAAGCTTCTGGCTATATCCATACAAAGATACTTACTGCTAATTACCCTATTGTTCTTTTGGCTTCACATTGCCTGGGTTTATAATCTCACCCATGAGACAGTCTCCCTCTAAATCCAGTGTTCAAGCCAGTTGTAATCCTCAAGAGTGATGTGTTTGTGTGGTTCCCTCCAGTGTGACTCTGATGGCTGAGGGCAGGAGTGTGGGCCTCTCATCATAGACATGGTGGTAGATCATCTTGTCTTGACATTTCTACTTCATTTCTGACTCTTTTTTTTCAGTTCTTATTTATTTTCTTTCTTCTTTTTATCCCTTGTCAATATATGTTTTCAGTGTAATAAACTTTGTAAGCTGCCTGAAATCTCTCCTGAAAGAAGGCTACAACAGACAGATCTGACATATATATATATATATATATATATATATATACATATATATAAAATATATATATGTAAATCTTTTTACATATATATAGAAAGATTTACATATATATAGAAAATATATATATGTAAATCTTTTCTAGAATAGTCTCTGAAACCAGTGTGACTAACTCACTCATGACCTGGCCTTGGTGTTCCTCATGCCAACCTCAGTGCCTCTGAGCCTTCTGTTCCCTCAGCTTGGAAAGGTTTGGTTTTCTGCTCTTTATTTGGCTTATTTCCTCAAATCCTTTGTTTTTTTCTTATGAATCTTATCTTGAATGAAGCTAATTTGTATATTCTACTGAAAATTTAACCCATTAATATACCTTATTTTTATGGCCATTCTTATTAGTCATCTAGGGCTTTCCAGAGAAGCAGGATGAAGAAAAGGGAGAGGGAATGGGAGTGAAAATGAAGGTTGGCAGGTCCTCAGAGCCATGAGCCAGTAGGCTGGAGACCTGGGAGAGCCAGTGGTCTAAGTTCCAGTGTAAAGACTAGGAGGCTTCTGCTTCAGGAAGAGCTGATGTTTTGGTTTGAGTCTCAAGGCAGGGAAATAAGATAATGACCTCATTTGAAGGATGTCAGGTGTAAATAATTTTTTTTTTTTTATTCTGGGGAAGTTCAGACCTCTGTTCAGGGCTTCAACAGATTGGATGAGGCCCACCTACATTACAGAGTGAATTGGCTTTGTTTTGTCCTGTGATTCAGACTTATTCTGAGTGTTCTGTAAAGGCACTTTGGATAAGGTTGAGGAAAGGATGGCACCTCTGGCTGGATTCAAGCATCACACTAACGTGGTCTTGATTTTGACTGCTTCAGCTCGTTGTCGACCTCTCTGCAGCACACAGCGTGCAGGGGTTTGCCTTGCTTTGCTTACGGCTGGTTCCTCAGGGTTGAGAAGATGCCCTGGAATGATCAGGGAACATTAATTAAAGAAAGGAAGAACATTTGTTGGCAAGCTGTCAATATATAATGTGCTGTTCACCCCACAGAGAGCTGGTGCGGCATTGATCAGCAATGTTTCATGCACTTTCTTTTCTTCCTCGGTTACAGTGGAGTTTCAGATTGCTCTGTGTGTGTGTGTGTGTGTGTGTGTGTGTGTGTGTGTGTGTGTGTGTGTGTGTGTGTGTTCTGGTCAGAGGGCTTAATTGTTAAGTATTATGATTAGTATTATTACTGTGATTATCATTTTGTGCTAAGACTCTTGGCTTCCCAACCTGGCTGGATTTTCAACTTAAACATGTTATAAAATTCTTATGAGAACATTAATTTGGATTTATTATAAGTACACTTTTAATTTGTGCCTTTAGGAAGATTAATTTTAAGACAAAAGACTAACAAAATGGGCCAAACCAATGTTTAACTTTTGAAAAATTGTGGCCTCCAAATAACCAGCAATCTCTCACAGACCTTTTTAAGGCCTGCTGATTCAAACAGTCACTTGTAAAACTACATTTTTCTGAGTTCAAATCCAAGCCCTACTGATTGTTTTCCAGTGACTTTGAGCGAGATTATTATTTTTTAAAATGCTGATTCTTGGGCTCTGTATTCGATAATCCACATTTTAAAATATTTTATTTATTTATTTGAGAGAGAGAGAGAGAGAGAGAGAGAGAGAGAGAGAGAGAGAGAGAGAGAGAGAAGGAAAGAGAGAATGGTCACACCAGGGCCTCCAGCCACTGCAAATGAACTCCAGACCCATGTGCCACTTTGTAAGTCTGGCTCTATGTGGTACTAGGGAATCAAACCCAGGTCATTAGGATTTTTGGCAAGCACCTTAACCACTGAACTGAGCTAGACTTTTTTTTTAATGTGTAGTAAGTCTGTTTCTTTGCTGGAAAACTGAGGTAATGATATCTACTTCATAGGCTTAAAAATGTGGTCCTTTGTACAAATTGACTGAATCAAAGCCAGGCTTACAGTAGGTATTCTTTAAAGTTTTCCCCCAATAAATTTGAAGGAATGGATTCATGTTTCCTTAGCCAAGTCATTGGGTTACTCACAAACTAGCAGCTAACTACTGTCCAGCAGCATAGAGCTATTTTTCTCATCTGAACTCCTTGATTGCAACTGGCCAGACACCATTGTATTTCAGCTCATGTAGTCAATAATGTCATCTTTTATAAAAGGCATCAGAGGCACACTATAAAATAACCTTATGGATTTCAGAGGATAAAGAATGAATTTCCAGGAATACTAGTAGTGTTCATATGACATAGTAGTAGGACCATAGAAGAGGTATCTCAATACTTAAATGGAAATGTTCTTTCCCAAATAATATCATGACTCAGGAGTCCAGGGGAATGAACTTTTGTTTCTTTCTACTAGAGGAAAAAATATTTGTGATTTCATATAGATTTTTTTATTTTTCTATTGAAAACTTTATTATATGAACATATTGCATATTGGTCATATCCCATGGGGTTTTACTCACTGAGGGCCCTCCTCAGTGGGATTGTCGGTATTTAGTGAGTTTATAAAGGCACTAGCCAGTCCCTGGGAAGGGCAGTATTTCAGAGTAAACCTCCCATGCCGTGGTTCTTACAACCTCTCTGCCCCTCTTCTGCATCGTGCCCTGAGTCTGGGAGGGCATGCCATGAGTCTCCTTTAATGTCAAGCTCTCTGTAGCCTCGAATTTTCTGCTCTGATGAGTTTTGAGTTTCCTCAGTGTCACCTGCCAACTCCAGGAGGTTCTGAGAGCAGCACTCACATTTAACCCATCATGTCTTCCGGAATGCTTCTGGAACCCTGCCTGGCAGGTCTTGTGCTGGACAGTTGGTTTTCTTTTCTTGTCATACTGATGGGTGTTGGGTCTCCTAGTATTTGCTGCCACCTGGACCGTAGGTGGCCTACTCAGTGCCCAGGGCTGGAAATACCATCTGATCAGTAGTCTCTATTCAGGATACACAGCAATTACATTTCCATTTCTTAGTTTTCCTTTTTAAAGTTTTATTTATTTATGATGGAGTTTGGGAATGGGTGGCCTCTTGCCACTGCAAAGGAACTCCAGGCACATGTCATATAGATTTTTAAAAACTAGATCTGCTGCCTTCACAGTCACTTTGAGAGCAGAGATTCAAATATGGACTGTTCAACCCTGAAGCACCTTCCTCCTCATGTTGCTTCTGTGAGGAGCCAGGAGGAGGCCTGGAGCTCTGAAGGTACTGGAGGATGTTTCCTGTAGCTCAGAGAACTGCTCATTCCCAGGCATTCCTGAGCCAGGTCACTGCCCAGGCATCTTCTACTGGTAGTGCTCCCAAGTATACTTTTGACAAATCTAGAAACTCTCACTTGTCCAAGGAGGGCCCATTCTCTCTACTCCAAAGATCACACACTGTGGTAATCATGAGAGAAACAAATGTTTATCAGGTACTTAGGGTGTGCCAAGAATTCTACAGACCACTTTAGATTCTATTAAACTACTTAACCCTCATAACAACATCATGGCTTAGCCTTCATAACCAGGAATGCATATTGGCTTCTATTTTCTAATCAAAAGGCAAAGGTGGCACTGTTTCGCCAGGTCACATATCATGACAGGGGTAGAGATTTGTCCCAGCCTGTCTGTGTTTCAGGAAGTTGACTCATGAATATTCTTGGTCCATCTAATGTCATATTTAGCCTGCTCTGTGTCCCATATGTTACACATGGTCCTAGAAGGGATGGTTTATTGTCCACCCTTTAGTGATGGGGTACAGAAGCTGATTTAGGTTAAGGAATGTGTTTTCACATCAGTAGTCACTGGGAGAAATGAGATTTTTGCCCAGTGGTGTGGGCTGAAATCTGGGCTCTCATTCTCTCTGTCATATTATATCATCACGGGTTCTTCTTATCACACACCTTCTCATAGCCCAAGCTGGCCCTGCCTCATGAGCCTGTGAGGATATAGTGACAGTCAAAGCTTTGGTTCTGGTCACTCTCCTGAAGTTTCTGTGGCAGCTAGGCACCAAGTGGTCAGGGGCTTGGGCACAAGGTATATACAGGGCACAGATAGCCAGTGTTTGAAAATGCTTCCCCCTGGGAAGGTGATGCCCTTGTGTTGATGTGAATAGGAGAGAGGGAAAATGGGGATTGAGGCAACAGAGTAAGGGGACCCCTAACTGTCCTGCAACTGACCTGTAGCATGTAGGTGTGCTGTCAGGTGATCCGAAAGAAGTGATGGTAATGCGAGGGACCTGAGTGTAATCTCTCCTCTCCCAGAGTTCTGACTAGCTATGGCAAGCAGCTGTGGAGCCCCCTTACTCCAGCTGGAGCTCCAGGTAGTCATTTGGGTGGGTTTTAAAGATCAGCAGAGTGTAACAGTGACAGAAACATTATTCTTGTGAAACCCAGCATTAAGTGAATATAAAAAGAAAGAAATCACTCTTCCCCACAAGACACTTCTTTCCTATTGAGCAAATTTGTTCTGCTGCTGTGGGGCTGGGTATAGGCTAGGAGCCTAAGACATCTTCTTCCCAAACTTGAGCAGTATGTGAGGTCGAGCTTCTTGTCCCCTTCTGTTCATCCAGAGCACTGCCTGGCCCTGTGGTAGGAGAGCAGCGCCCCATGCTAGTGTGTGGGAAGGAGACAGAATGTCACCCCTTCCCAGTCCTGGCAGGCTTTTTAAAAATTCATCTCACCCTTTTCTGTGACTGCCAACCAAGTGCCCATGCAAAGGACCCTTTTTCTGAACCTAGTACCATGTTCACAGACACCCACTCCTCCACATCAAGCCCCCCCCCCCCCGTTTTTTCCAGGCCTTTCTTAGGCAACTGCTCTGCTGCCTGAGTGGTGGGTAAGATGGGGTGGTATTATGAACTACTCAGGGGCAAACTGATTGGAGAACATGCCTGAAGGGGTCAGTTAGGACCTCTTGAGACAATGTAATTAACCTTATCACATTTAAGCTTGTAGAGTGGATAACACTGTCAAATGCTGTTCAATCTTCCTGGAGTTTAACATGCTTTAATTAAAACAGAAAAGCCCAGACTGGGAAGAGAGAGGAACGGTCAAGACTGTCCTTTCTGATTTGCAGCAGAATGGATCATTTTCTTGGTCTCTGTCCCAAAGCGTCCGGGAGCAGTGAGTATGTATTGGGAGCACATAGTAGGTGGTCAGTATTCCTCTGTAGCTGATCCACGTGACAGCAAACACATCTGGGAGGAAATCTGGGCATATGGCCATTGAGTTTCACAGATTTCATTGTCAAAAGGAGGTCTGGGATTTTCTGATCAACTGAAAACTGGTGGGGGTGGAGTGTAGTCATGTTTTCATTTGGTATGTGTTCTGTGCTGATATGGCACCTACGCCAGCAGGAAACATCACCCAGGAAAGTGAAGGTGTTCCTAGGTTAGGCCCCATTTCCCTTCACTGAAAGGATGAATTTTTCTACCTGTTTTTTTTTTTTCCTCCAACCCAAGCTACTTGGGTTTACATGCAAAAAAGGAAGAGAAACATTTTTTTTCTTTCACTGGAAATGTGGGAAAATGACAACTGAAAGCATTTCTAAATCTGTTCTTTATTTAAGTAGTTGGCTTTTTCTCACACCTCTCCTTTACCCCCTTTATCATTCCTGGGGATATTATCTTTGTGGCACACTCTACCCAGTGAATATGTCAGGCTCCAGCTCTGAAGGCCTTTCATTGGCCTTGTCTCTAGCTCTATGTTTTACTAAAACACACCACTGAGGTCGTTTTCCTGCTGGGAGTTCCTGGTTTCCTGTTGGCTGGAAGTTAAAATCCGAATCATCTGCTCAGCAAGTGTGGCATGCTGTCCCTGGCCCTGACATTATTTCTGAGAGGTCTCCCCATACACTGGAAAAATGAGTTTGCTGAAGTCAGGAACTGCATTCTTCCACTCACCACAGTCTCTTGAGGGCTCACAGTGACAGGCAGAGAAGGGAAGCACTGCATACATTCTTAGGGGTGACTTATTACAGTAGCTTTCACAAAGTAGCATCAGAGCAATTATCCACTATTGCCCCCCAGCCTCACTGAACCATCTGCCCATCACTTTGTTTCTCCTTGGCTCACTCTGTCTAGAATCTCTACTGAAATTTCCTCTCCTGCCTCATTGGCATGTAAACTCCCATGGCTGTGCTGACATCTCTAAGCCCCTTCCACTAGGGCTGATGTTCCCCTTAGATACTCCTCAGAACCCCTTTCCTTCTTCCTGGCAATCCTGATACCATTGTTTCCTGTTTGTACTCATTTCCTGAAACCCAAAGAGGCATTGCCTTTCCCTGTAGACCCCATGGTTCACAGAGCCTGACCTAAAGATGCCCAAGAACTGCTTAAGTGAGTGTTTCTTAAGGTGGTAGCTCTTCTACACAAGCGCATTTCGGGTGTGGACTCATACTTCCCTCAATGTCCTCCCCAAGATCTCTCTGGAGTAAATTTCTGCATGTAAGTCTGTGTAATGATGGCTCACATTCCATCTTCATTGCTGAGTTATCTGGTGTCCTGAGTTATGGCTGGATCCAAGAGGTCTTTCATCAAACATTTCATCAAATGTTGGTTCACCTATTCTGAACTGTGACCAGTTGATAAGTTTCTTTAGCACAGGAAAGTTTTGTAAAGCTGGCTGTTTGCTGCTATGTGCATTTTGCTGCCTAATCCAGTAGAGTGCAATTTTTATGAAGACAGATGCAGAGAATGTCAGAGATATAAAATAAGACAGTCATGAGATACATGTTCCCAGTCCTTGCTGGACATTAGAATCGCCTTAGAGTGCTTCAATATCCCAGTGTCAAGGTCCAAATCCAACACCCCAAAAGTCACAAGTCTGGGGTGCAAGCCAACAACAAACAGTCTTCTTTAAAGACTTCCAGGGATCCCAGTGTTTAGAAGAGTTAGAACCTGTCATGACAGAAGTTAGGAGGACATGGCTCAGGTATGTATGAATTTGTTGAATGGACAAAAGTAGTACTTGCAAGATTTCGAATTTAAAGAAGAAAGGACACCAGTGGCATAGCCCTTAGCCTATGAATAGAACTGGCCCCTATCCTGCTGCTAATTCCCAGAGTACTATCTCCCTGGGATACAGGCCACCTATTAGTGTAGAGGCCAAGGATGATAGGCCAGATGAGATGGTCCTCACTTGGGTTTATGTTTTAGGATGATGTAGGGATGGAGGTGAGGGTTGATGCTGACACCAGCTCCTCTACAGTGGGAAATGGAAAATCATCCATACACTCCATCAGTTTGATCCTTACTTTTATCCAGGTAATAATAATCACATGCAATCAGTAACTAAAGGCAACTGGAATTCTACTGGGGACTACCATCATTGTTCCTCTGCCCTGTAACACTTAGCTAATGAAGAGGCCACATGGGGACAAGTGGCTTTGGGCTTCAATGGAGCAGAAGAGATTGGAGGATTTTGCTGAACTGTGGCCGTCAGCTTCTTGCCTGCCTCTGGATGCATAACTTGACTCACTCAGTTCAGACAGACATTAACCTTGTGGGCTGATCTTCTGTGTCCTGGGAGAGGAGGTTGAGCACTCAGATGACCTGTAGTACATCCATCCCTCCATAGCTCTTGGTTTCCATAGCCACAGATTGAACCAGCTACAATGGAAAAAATTCTAAATTGCAACTGTACTGAACATTTACAGATTTATTTTTGTCATTAGTCTCTAAACAATATAGCTTAACAACTATTTACATAGCATTTACATTATATTGGACATTATAAATAACAGACATATTTAAAATATAGGTTCTATGCAAATATTAGGGTATTTTATAGAATGGGAATTGTACTAGCTTTCTATTACTATGATAAATCACCTGACAAAACAACTTAAAGTAGGGAAGTTTTAATTTGGTTCATGGTTTCTGTGCATGGTTAGGTGGTTACTTTGGGTTTGAGGCAAGGCAGGATGTCATGGGGGTGGGAATGTGGCAGGAGGATGCTTACCTCATAACAGCCAGAAAGAAGGGAGAGAGGGAGACAGGAGGAGGAAAAGAAAAAAGAAAAGAAGGCAGAGGGTTTGGGAGAGGATACAGCCCCTAAAACTATGTCCAAGGACTCATACTCTTCAACCAGCTTCTACCTTCTGTAATTTCTACCACTGCTCATCAGTCAGCTATGTATCTATCCATGGATTAAATCAAAGCACTCAGGGTCGAGTCACTTCCCTAGAGCCCCCCCACCTCTGAGCAGTGCTAGAGTAGGCCCCAGCCTTTAACACATGAGCCTATGGAGGCCATTTCAGACACAAAGCATCAAGACTAGAACTAATCACCTTGGATACAGAGGGATGACTATTTGCTTGTTTGCAGTAGGAGGTCAGCCTGGGCTGGGCTGTGGTCATAGGGTCTGGGATAAGCTCTCTATCTTTAGACCACATTTCCCAGCAGTCATCTCACCTCCTGCACCTCCCCTCAGCCTCTCAGGGCAGTCAGCATGCCTGACCTCTGCTTGGTGGCCTTCAGCTGTGTGCCAGCCAGGATGTGGATAACATTTCTTACTTAGTTAGAAGATTTTTATATTTTCTATCAACTCTCTGAACCATGTTCCTTGCTGTGGAAATACTGCCAGTGGTCTAAGCCTTGCCTTTTCTCAGTTGTGAAGCAGCATTATTTTGAAGACTTAAGTTTCCTGCTCATATATTAAGGGCTCATTCCTGGGCTTACGGTATCAAGAAATCTTGTAGCTTCTCTCAAGGTATCAAAGGTCTTGGACATCATCTCCAACAGGCAAAGCCAGAAGGTATATTTGACTGCTTTTCTTACTGTTTTCTATTTCGTGATACTGGGCAAGTATTATTAAATTGTGTGTGTGTGTGTGTGTGTGTGTGTGTGTGTGTGAGAGTGTAGAGTAAGTGTGTGGTGTATGCATGTGTGTGTACAGATGCACCTGCCCCATTCACATGCATGTGGAAGCCAGAGCAGACCTTCCGGTGTCCTTTTATTGCTCATCTGCATAAGTCCTTGAACCTGTGTCCCCCCCCTCTCTCTTTCTCTCTCTCTCTCTCTCTCTCTCTCTCCCCAGGGCTGCTGTTCATCAGCAACTCCCAGTGATTCTCTGGTCTCTGCCCTCCCCCACCTCACAGACTGGGGTTAAATGTGTGGCTATACCCAGCTTTTTACTTGGGT
The DNA here is from genome assembly GCA_004024765.1 of Zapus hudsonius. Classification (NCBI taxonomy): domain Eukaryota; kingdom Metazoa; phylum Chordata; class Mammalia; order Rodentia; family Dipodidae; genus Zapus; species Zapus hudsonius. Next base: position 20,275 of record PVHP010004099.1, on the reverse strand, counting down.
TCTAGGGAATTGAACTTGGCCATTTCTGGACCAAGAGGCCCTCATGTTTAAGTGGCAAGTGCTCCTCATTGCTGAACTACATCTGCAGCCCCAGCAAATACTATTTTAAACTACACATAGACAGACTATATATCCTTTGACTCTTCTCATTTTACCAATATTCTGGCAGGGTTTTTTTTTTTCTTTTACTTAAGCAATGATTCATTTTTTACATGTACATTGCTATAGGTTTTTGTTTGTTTCTTTATACATGTAATACTTTGAGTGGCTAGAACAGATCTATTTTATTAGGATCCAATGGAGGAGCATTTAGGCTCCTCCATATGTTTTATGTTGTTGAAAATATTTGAATGAGAAATTATGGCCATATGTTAATTCACAATATGTGAGAGTAACTTTAAGATCAGTACCTAAAAATAATATTGCTAATTAAAAGGATGTGTACATATGTTTATGGTTTGGGGAAATTTCGCCAAGTTGCCCTCTGTTGAGGCTGAATCAATTTCCTTATAAGTTATATCTGAGAGTGTTATTTCCTTGTAGTCTGGTCCACACCGTGTTTTGCCAAACTTTGGGGTTTTTGTCAAGCAAAGTGGTAATTGGTATTTCTCTTACCCTTTATGAAATTGCATTATCTTTTCAATTGTTTTAGAGTTGTACCTTTTGATTTTTTAAAAAATATTTTATTTATTCATTTTTAAGCAGAGACAGACAGAGAGAAAGAGAGAGAGAGAAAGAGAGAGAGAGAGAGAGAGAGAGAGAGAGAGAGCGCACCAGGGCCACCATCTTATGGGTCTGGCTTATGTGGGTCCTGGGGAATTGAACCTGGGGCTTTAGGCACTGGAGGCAAGTGCCTTAACAGCTGAGTCATCTCTCCAGCCCTCATCCTTTTGATTTTATGCACCAAGGATATTATTCTTAGTGTTGTACATTGCCAGCATTTTCTTAGAATATTGAGTCTTTGGGCTTTGCTTATTATTGTCATCATTAGTTTCTTTTTACTACAAGGATGGTTTGTATGTCACCCAATCAGAATTCTTTTCTTTCATAGACATTAGATTTTAAACAAAGTTTTCGCTTTTTTTCTGGTGTTACATTTCAGTTTCAATTTGATGCATTTGAGTCTCTGGTCCTTTGTATACATTGTTGGAAGAATGGGTCTCACTTAATTCTTCCCAAATGCTTGTCTAGATACTGTAATACCATTTGCTCATGGCTTCATGTTCTCTACACTCAATTAGGGTTTTGAAAGTTGTTGCTCAACTTTCATTATGTCTTTGTGGATTTTAGTGTTGATTTTCTTAGGAAGGTGAAAAGGGCCTTGGGTATTTGGGGTTACATGCAGTTCTTAAGCCTTTCTGGGATGTCTCTCTTACCAATAGGCTTCCTGTCTACAAGCAGCATATCAAGGCTCCGAGTGTCAATGGCACCTTTGTGGTCCCTGCAGTTAAGCAACAGCTCTGACCATTTGTAAGCAGAAATCTCTCAAGGAATGTGCTTTGCTTACTTCTGTGAAATCTTCCTGCTGCAGGACATGCATTGACTCTTAAAAAGAATCAAAGTTGCAACTGGAGAGGTTGCTCAGTGGTTAATGGCATTTACTCTGCAAGCCTGCCAAATTTATATCACCAGTACCCATGTAAAGTGAGATGCAAAGTTGAGCATGCTTCTGTAATCCCACAGTGCTCACTTGGGCAATTAGTTTGGACTTCCTGGCAACAAAATGGCAAGAGAGACCCTCATCTCTAACAAGGTAGAAAGAGAAGACCATTACCCAAAGGTTGTCCTTTGACCTACATGTATGCCAAAGCATGAGTGTGCCCATATGCATCATGTACACAAATACACAGTTACACACACAGACACACAGACACAGACACAGACACAGACACAGACACAGACACAGACACACACACACACACACACACACACACACACACACACACACACTGAACACAGCAAAATTAAAGAAGGCTAGCATAGATCAAGAAGGAAGTTGTCAGCTATCAACCACATGAATGAGAACTGAAGAAATGCCACTCATTGTCCTGGATTCCAACGTTCATTCTTTCCATCTCCCCCCATACACTGAGCCTTGCTTGTGGAGTGCTTTACTCCAAGCTGAAAATTCTGACTAAATGAAAATGACATAGTATTTTGGGTCCTGTTTGTTTATTTTTGTATTTCTTTATAAAGTTCATTTTCCATTACAAACAAGCATGTTTGTTGTACATTAGACATGCTCTTTAACTTTTTAAAATGAATTTGATTAACTAAATAATTTGAGTCAGTTAATGAAAGTGAAAAAAATATAAGAGAAAAAATAACTTGTGGAATTGAGGCCCAGATGATAGATAAGAAATTAATAAGACTTGGATGAGTGATGCAGATGCACATAGAAAGAAACTCTGAATTTGTGTGTTTGTGAGTTGGTTGTGTATTTCCTATCAGGAAAAACAAAAAGGGAAATTTACTTACCACTTTTGCAATAAGATGAATGAGAGACATATGAGAAATTCCACTTATTCTGATACTAAATTATAGGCCATCATTCTGTCAAAGACTCAAATTCTCATTAAAGCAATTTTAGGCCTCAGTGGGATTTGACAGTCACATATGTGAACTTGGTTTCAGGAAGCAGGAGGAGCACATATGGAGGAGAACATCCTCCTTTCTAGTCATCTTTAAAGACAAGATTTTGAGATCCAGGTTTTAAGAGACATGAAACAGATGACATTTCTGAAGTTGTGAAATTGTGAATGTAAAATCGGGTATGAAAGCAAATGTTTATTAATAAAACAAATCAGAATGAAAATCATTTAAAAGCACTGAGAATATAGCTTAACATAGAACACTTATCTGTATGAGGCCCTGGGTCCAATCCCTAGTACTGTCAAAAGTCAATAAAAATTTTAAAAAAATATTTAGAAATATGAAAAACATTTAGAAATCACACATACGGAGACCTGCGATACACAGAGTTCTATTATTTTTCCCAACTTTTGACCCTGTTTCCACACGGCAATCCTTTGAATTTAATTGTTCTATCAAGAGAGTGGACCCATGATTGACTCTCTCCACTATATGGTTTATTACAAGTTGTGCACAGCAGTTTTATTTGCTGCTCATCGTTGTTAGTGTGCTGTCAACTTTATGAAAATGGGATCATTGCCTTTGTACATGAGCTGGAAGATTTGACAATTTCTCCATGGATAGCTTGATTCTTTCAAGGCTATGATAGTTACTACCCCATGCTTCTGGTGTCAGAGGCTACAGCCATGATACCACCTCACCTCTGGTCCTCCCATCCCCATGGGATGAGGCCATGTGAATGAGCACCCAGGGTGGTAAAAACAATTCCTAGATTCCTACCCTGGGAAGCCAGCAATAAATTAATGTAATCAAAGGACTTTAGACCATGGAAGTGCATCTCATTGAATCCAAAGGAAGCATATCCAAACCTAGCTTCCTAGATTCCCAACAGCTACCTCATTTGGCACAAAAGAAAGTGTGGCTTAAAGGAAGTTGGCTGGAACAGATATATATTAACTTCAGCTAAGTACCTTAACTCTTGTAAATTTCATAGCACTGGAGGTGTACAGGAACACATTGTTTGGGCCCTTCCCTAACCTTTGGTTGGGCTAGAGTTTCAGAAAGGGCCTGAAGCCCATATCATCTTTTTCAGATCAATAGCTCTTTGCAGGCTGAGCTGTTTCTGGGCAGCCAAGAGCAATCCCTATGCCCTCCCTGGGAGAGTGGCACATGGGATTTGGTAGCAACTATTTTCTTGCTGTTCAATCTATATGAGCCTCATATTTATCTCCTGGAATCTTGAGATATTAATAATATAAAGTTATCAGATTGTTGAAAGATTACATAACACATACAACTTTTGCTTTGAATATCTTTTTAAACCTATTTATTGTCAACCTCCATACATATAGACAGTATACCATGATCATAATCCTGTGCCACCACCTTCCTTCTTTCCTGTCCCTAACCCCTCTCTCTCCCATTGAATTTCTTCTTTCTAGCTAGTCTCTCTTCTGTCATAATTTTTCCAATCCAATTATGCAGCTCTGTATAAATAGTACAACCACTGTGAGGCCATGAATACTACAGCCACTTTGTATCTGGAAGACAAGATTGCAAAGACCTCTTCCTCTCCTTTGGCTCTTATATTCTTTCCACCACCTCTTTTGCAATGGTCCCTGATACTTGCAGGGAGTTATAGAGATGTCTCACATAATGATAAACATACTACTGTCACTTCTCAGCACTTTGGTGAGCTTTGAGTTTTCCCAGTGGTCATTGCCATTTGAAAAGAGAACCTTCTCTAACCAAAAGTGAGAGTAGCATTAATATATGAGCATAAACATAAATATTTAAAGGGCACTTTGTTGCCATAATATATTCATTTATCCAGGGTTTATGACTTACCAAACCATAGGCTTTTAAGTAGGTTTTCTGTACCAAGCATGAATTTCCTTCCATGGAGTGGGCCTCAAATCAAATCAAAAAGCAGTTAATTCCCTTCTAACAGACCTTCCCTACTGCAGTAGTTGATATATTTGGTCTGATTGTCCAGTTGTAAAGCTTACATTGTACACTACTGGTTAAGGTAGATATCTTAAGTTCTAACTAAATATCAGAAAATGAAAAAAAAAAGGGGGGCTGAGAGATGGTTCAGCAGTTAAAGGTACTTCTTGCCTGCAAAGCTTGCCAACACAGGTTCCTCAGCCACCTATGTAAAGTTGGAGAGGTATTCATTTGCGACAATGAGAGACATGCTCCCCTTCTCTTGTCTTTGAATAGTGTATGAAGGCTGGTGTGTAGCATAAACCAGAGGTGCAAGCCAACAGCTGGAAGAACAGCAGCTGTAGAAATGCCTGCTGTTATGAGGGGAGCAAAAGCTCCCACTAGCATTGAGGTGGATGCACTGCAGGCCCACATTTGTTGGGCCATCCCAGAGCACAGGTGGGACATTCATCTTCCCATGTTGGACCATTATTTCCTGGGTTCCTGTGGGGCCCTGGAATTGCCTACAGCAACCCTCATACCCAAACTATATACACCATGAAGGCTGACTCTGAAGGGACCCAGAAAGTCTCATTTATGCTGAGACTTGCTCCTTTCTCAAGGCTATCACAGAGGGCTTGAAAATCCTGCCAGAGAGTTCTATTCAAGGCCCAGTGAAGGCCACAGGTATATTTCTGGTGATGGGTTTGTTTGCTAGACTTAATGGGATACCTACTAAGTCAAGGCCCTTGTCAGGAGGAGTCTGCGCTGTTCTTTGAGAGAACTGACTAAAGCCAGGCAGCCCCTGGGCCTGGGAAGAAGGCCATGGTGGACATTTTGTTCACTTCCTGTCTTCCTTCATGGATGACTCACCTTGTCTGAGTCTTCTTGTCTTGTTCTTGAGCAAACTGGATTCCTCCAGGCAGAAAACCTATTTATTTAACTTTTATTAAGAACTAATGGTGAAGCCTCCAGCAGTCTCCCGAGGTCTCCCTTTCTGTGGCCTCTGCTGTAATTTATGCATTATTTAATCTTCAGATGCAGTCTTACAGAGACCTGGCTGGATTTTCCTCATTTGCCACCCCACTCCCCTGCCGAGATGAAATTATTCCCTGAGCATCTTGGATCACAAAATGGTACCTTTTGGAAATGAAGTGATAATACTGTTTATGTATGAGTACAGAATGGCTTTACTTGTCTGTAGTAAAACTGATTAAATTGAAATGTCAGTGCTGATGCTACTGTTAATAAACATTATACATATTCAAATCTACATAAATACTGATGATTCTAACAATGCAGGGGATGTTGTTTAAAATATCAGAAATACCCAAGTCACTGAGCAAATGCCATTTATGCTATCCATTTCAAAATTTATCCATTTTATCCATTGTTATCTATCCAGGTAAAAACGGGTTTTGTGAATGAAGCCCACATGGGTGGGGCCCACAATGATGTTTTGTCACTTGGGGTTTTCATAATCAGATACATTGGCCCTGTGAATGGCGAAGGGGGCTTAGCCAAAAGGAAAACTTTTTCCAAGATACAAGTGACATTGTTTAAATCTAAGGGGAGGGACAGTGCTGCCTTGTTGGATGTTTGAGAAAATGGAGTGTCATGCATCAGCATGAAGGGACCTTTGGTGACAGGGAGGGCAAAATAGCCCCCTCACTGTCCATGTGCTTCCTCCCTCAGAGTGTCACCAAAAAGGACAGTCATTGTCACTGGCTCTTCTTCACAAGATAAAATGAAGTTGAGGCCAATTTGCTAAGTGGGCATCCTTGGGCAGTTGACTATACCTTCTTTTCTTCCAAGGAATAGAAAGCAGGGAACAGAACAGATGGGAACAGAGGACAGGGCATGAGAACTTTAAGGTGTGCTTTAGCTGAAGGTTACCCATGGTGAAGACCAAGACTTCAGCCCACCTAACCCCAGGAGGGCTTTGCCTGTTGGCTGGTCACCTATCTTCACCTCATATGCACTGTTTTCTCCTGGGATCCTCCAGTTTTCCTACTTTTTAGTCCATAGATATACTGGCCAATCCCAGTCCTGCCACTTACGAGGTGTGACTTTTCTCAGGTTTTAACCTTGTGAGGATGGGGGCATGGAAATTCCTGTTTCTTGGGAAGATTCTGCCTCACATTTCTCAGGCACATGGTAAGTCACCTGCTTCCTAGCAGGTGCTCAGTCTCCCTATCCTCTGACCTGATGGTCATGCATTTTCACATCAACATGCAGGTTCTTGTCTCCACTTCCTCCACATTGCATTTCCTCCCTCTGGTCTGGGTTTTTTTTTTTCTCCCATAGCTCTGGTCACCTCGTTTAGGTCAGCAGGAAGGGAACAAGCAATCCATTCCCTCTGTGTGGCACGTGCACAGTCTAGAGTTTATGGAGAAAGTTGGAGGCAAGCTTAAGCCCAGTCCCTGAATTGGTGCTAATCAGGAAGTGCCTCTTTGTGGTTCTTGCTTCCACAGGCGCCTTGGGCCTGGGTGAAGGGAAAACGTGGAGAGAGGAGCAGGAACTGGGAGCAGGGAGCCGGGCGAGCTGTCCACAGTCTCCTATCTCAGGGCTGGGCCCACAGAGCTGGCAGAAAGGCGCAGGGGGATTCGGCGGGGCCACAGAGGCAAGCAGATGCGTGTTGTTAATCCATGTGGTTCTTTATTACCTTCTGGGGGATCTACTCTAACTAGGGAAAAAGGGGGTCTGGGGCAAGGGAAAAAATGGGGAAGGGACAAGGTGATTGGTTGATGGGGGTGGAGAGTTGGGAGCCTGCACAGGGATAGGTGGGTGGGACAAGTGGGTGGGGACAACCTGAGAACACCTCATTGGGGGTCCTGAGTGGCGGGAAATACGTGATGCTAGCCAAGACGGGGATGGATACAAGGAAGTTTTGCTCAATGCCAGTCCTGCTGAGATGGGGGATGCTGGTTTCAGTGGCCAGCCCATGGAGGTGGGAGCTAGGGTGGGTGGAGCTGGGAAACACCTACCGAGTTACCGGGTTTCACCTCCTCATACACTATTAACCCTTCACTCTCCGTGCCCTTAGTAGCAGAGCCAATAATTAATGTCCAACACCTCTTGCATGTTCCGGCTCTACAGTGGAATATCTGTGACAGCCCTGGTGCATCTGCGGACAGGTAGCTTATCACCCTGGGAGAATTCTCATTCAGCTGGGTTTTACCAGCAAATGACTGTAACAAAGAAAGGATATATTAAAATGTGCATTAGGGATTGTGGTTATTATAAATTACATTCTTTGAAATCTCATTTAGATCCAGGAACCAGACTGCATTTGGGAGGCTCTGAGGATTAATCCTGTTGGAACAATGGCATGTCAGTGATCATTTGGAAAAGTAATTATAACAAATTTAATTATCATACACGTGCATTTCATTGACATTGCTGTGCATGCCAAAGGAAAGTGGGGGACAGACTGCTCCAATGGGCTCTGGACTGAGGATCATGGTGCAAACTTCTGCTTGGTGTAATTGAGTGCCACTTAATAGGAGACTTGATGGATACAGAAATGGCGGGTGGTGTGGATGGAAGGGGGCGTTTGGCCCACTCCACAGATGTTTGACAGATTTGGAAAAGCTTTTCAATGTTTTCAACATATTGGCAAGGAGCACATTACATTTTGAGTAGGCTGATAAAAATATTTCTCTATATTAAGTATCTTCTTATGTTCTTTGTTCTTGTGGTACCCTGACCTCTTCTCTGTTGCAGAATTCTGTTTGGAATACTCAAGGGAGAAAGCTGCTCAGCCGGACTTTGGCAGTCTGATCTGTGTTGGAGGAGTGGACTGGGGTGGTGCAGGGACTGTCTGAGGGACACTTGGATATTGTCTTTGTGGACGCTAATGCTTTCAGAGTGTTTTCTGTTGAATGATGGCCTGTTTGGGACCATGCCTAATTTATCTGTCTTTTAATTTCTGTCCATCTCTTTCCTTCGGCTACTACTTTCTCTTTAGAAGTCACTGCTGTTTCCTTTTCTCCAGGAGTCCTCCTGTGATGGCCCTGTGTTGGGTTGGCTGTCCTGCCCTTGTTTGTACAACCCTGTCAGCTCCTGTGCATGACTGTTCCCTCTGCACACTGTGGGAGAACAGTGACCTTGTTCAGCACTGGGTGAAAGGGCTCTGTAAATATTTGTTGGAACAGGAGTCAATTTCTCCTCTCCACACATTCCTGACAATGCTAGAGTCCAAACAAGCTGTCCTTAAAGCTCCTATCTTGGTTTTGGTGTTATCTAGTAATAAAACCATTAGTGTTTGACACAAGGGTTTTCCACTTGATACCATGGCTACTGGTTAACTGGTCAACCTTTCTGTGGCTGTGAGGATTGTGGAGTTGTCTGCCAGCATCACCAAGAGGACACACTGAAATCATGCTGTTTCATGGGTGCTCAGTTATTCTAGAGGTACTTATGAAGTTACTATCTGTTTATACAGCTGAGTCCAGTCTATTTTTTGAAGAGTTGTCTGAGAATTCATCAAGGACCCACAAACTGAAGCCCTTCAAAGAAAGTTACAAGTGCTCTTAAGTTATCAATCCCATTAGTCTAAAGCCACATCTCATGCATAGGTAGCCAGGGGTGGGGTGGGGTGGGAGTGACTTAGTGGGTTAATCTTTCCACATTGAAGAAATGCCTTTCCCCATGCTTCTGAGAACCTTGCTGCCTCGAGTGGAGTTGGAAGACACTGATGGGATAAGGGCTCCTGTATGCGGCTTTCCCTCACTCCTGCTCCGACCTTGCAGAGCTCTGAGGGGCCATCAAATAAAGTGTTTGTGAACCCTTGGAATGTGTTGCAAATGTATGTTAATTATTGACCTATTTCATTAGCTAATACAACCAGGGTAACCAGCCTCAAATGCTTTGCAACACACAGAAAGAAAAAAGGGACAAGGACCCCCCCATGACTTCTGTCAAGTTGTTCTAGTCTAGTAGTGAGTGTTAAATGAATGGGGCAAACTCAAAATGGGCAAAAGGAATAAGCTAAATTGTTTTGAAAGGACTCCTGGGTCAGAGTAGCAAGCATTTTATCTCACTTAATTTCATCTCATTTTAGAAGTAACCTGGGAAGTGGGTTTTGGCATCCCCATTTGTAGTAATGTTGCCCAAATCATGCTGCTGCTACTACTGTTACTACTACTACTAATAGTACTAATAATAATTAGTTCTTGTAATATGTCAAGAGCTTAATAAACCAGAGTCAGTAAAATTCTCATCATTGTAGGTCAAAAATATTTGAAGTCAGTACTTTCCATGAAAGTCACTTGTGGCTCTCCTAACCACAGTCAGACAGGACTGTCTGTGGCAGGTTCAAGTTTTACACTTTAATGCTACCTTCCAAGGAGGTGGGCTAGAGTGTCACAAAGGATGAATGTCAGAATGCTGTTTTATATGTTCACAAAAGCAGCAATGGTTATTTTCACAGGCTTCACTGAGAAGGCTCCGGTACGAGGATTTGAAAGTGTGGTGGTAGCAGATGCTCTGGGGGATGTTTCTTGCGTTGACTCTTTACCTGGCATGGCAGGGTACCCTCAGAGGCAGAAGAGGCTTTCGCTGTATTCGGTTGAAACTGTCATCACTAATTAGCTAGGATTGCAGGCTGGGCAGATACAATACCAGGCCTGGGGACTTAACTTCATAATTGTGGAATTGAAGGGAAAAATACATTTTCCAAACACATTTTAAAAATAGTTTCCCTTGGAAATTAAAACCATTAAATTGTACATCATTATGCAGATCGGTATTGTTGCTTTCAAGAAGCATAATTTTGCCTTCATTTAATTTGTTTCTTCAAGACCCAATTATGGATTCGATAAAAAAACATTATTTTTCTATCACTGTGAAAATCGCCTTTTACCATCCAGGAGAACACTTTGCTTTGGTTAGAGAGGGTTGTTTCCAAGCAGTGATTAGTCAAGGAAAAGTCACACAGACATATTGTGAGAGGGAGTTGGTTATTTGTAGAGACAGAAGAACACAGTTGGAACCTTTGGGTCACGTGAAGAAATGAGGATTGGCTAGCAAGGGGCCTCAGATCCTCTTAGGGACTGCTTGTCCAGTCTTTGGTATTGTAAGGGTGTGGTGTGTCACAGGCTGGTCCCAGAGCCAGGTGAAGTGTCTCAGGCTAACTGTCTGGGCTGTCTCACAGGGAGCACCAGAAGGAAAAAGCATTCAATGTCCTTGACCAACATGTAGGAATGAAGGTAGAAGCCAACTGGGGGAAGTGCTGATGACTTGATCGTGGAGTTGGATCTGAATAGAACTATAATAATGGCAAGAGCTTTTGTCATGGTGATTAGGGTGCCTGGCATGATATTCAACACTTTACAACCATCAACTTAGTCCCTATGGCAGTTCAGTGAGGCAAATGCTATTATCACCTTCATTTTATAGACAGGGGTTTGAGGCACACAGGATTTAAGTAGCTCATCACCTACTAAGAGGTAAGAATGGAGCACCTATCCCACCAGCTTTGACCACTCCATTGTATTGTCTCTCACATATAACTTGGCAGTTGCTATATATGCAAAGGTACGTTTACTGCAGGTGATAGGACCATGATGAGCTGTTACTCTTGGCATTTGCACACTTAAGTGGTTGCCATTTTTTGAATGGGGGCTGCCCTGTGATCTGCTTTGATCACTACAATGTAGCAAAACTGCACCTCAAAGTTCAGATCACTCTGCCCTCTGGAGAGTGACAGCTGTCATACAAAAGTCTGAGTACCATGAAATCCCATGCTCATGCTATATGGAGGGAAACTGAGGCTCATGCCATTGATTCCAGATGAACTCTCCTCTGATAGTGCTGCCTGCCAACTTGCCAGCCTTGTGTGTGAAGCCATCTGGGGAGATATTCTACCTTTACTGTCTTCCCTGGCGGCTCATGCCATGGAGGGCAGAGACAAGCTCTTGCCGAACTTTGTCCAAATTGCAAAAACATGAGCATATAATAAAATGATTGAAAATAATGGTTGTCTTAAGCCACAAAGTTTCACAATTATTTGATAATGTAGTAAAAGATAATTGGATCATTTGTTGCCTTTTCTTTACAGATGAAAAATGTGAGGTTTAAAGAGGCCTTGGATTTGCTGAAAATGATACTGCTAGGAAGTAGTGGCCGCAGAAATTGAATTAGGGAGGAGCTTGCTCACCTGACTACTAGTGTCTATTCCCTGCATGGCTGTATCTGTGAGGATTCCAAGTGGCCATGGACTGTGAGCTTGTGTGAGGTGTGCTATGATATGGGCATCCAGGGCCCTGTCCATTCAGCCTTCCTCCCTGACCTCTGGACTCATCCTTCCCGATGTGGCTGGAAATTCTACTCACATTATGTAAGGGCAAGCTGCAGGGATAACGGAATTATAAGACTGCATCAGACACTGTATCAGGTGTATTACATAATCATATAGCAGGTAGCGATGAGTGCTCCTACCTGTAGGTAGAAAACCCCAGACTTAGCAATGTAATTTTCTCAGATCCTCCAAGCCATCATATTTGGAGTGAACCTAGAATTTGAACTTGGTTTAGCTTAACCACAAACACAGCACATGGACCAACCTTATATTCTATGTCACAGCATTTGAGCTGTTGTCAAACTGTTCAAATTGAGCCCTTGCTATCCTTTCTACCAGAGCCAAGAACAAGTACCCTGAGGATGCTTTGAATATTTGTAAGACTTCTTGGAGTCAGCAGCCTCCTTGCTGCTGCTGATCAAACACCATTATGCTCACAGTGGGCAGATGGGAGGGCTCTCTGCCTTCATCTCACCACATGCAGGACCATACCTTGGAGACCATACTTAGAACAGCAGCACTGGGGCCAACTGACTCCTTTCAGCTCTAGAATATTTATCCCGAGTGGAGCCACTGGGAAGTCTTTCTTTCTGCACTCATGTTATTAGTGGGGAAGTGTTCCTAAGTGAGGTGTTGTTCTTTCATAGTGGAGATGAGATGATGGCAGAAACTCCAAGAGTAGTTAGTGTTCAAGGCCATTGGAAGAGAACCTACCAAATAATAACCTTGAGTTCCTGGGTTTCCCTTCTGTGGGCATGGCCCATTTCTCATGCCATAGATCCTGAAACTAGCTTAGCAGTTTAAAGGACATCCCAGCAGTGAGATCCCTGGAGGGGCTGCAGGAAAGTAAATTCTCAGACTGTGAGCACATTGTGATACAACACAGCACTATCTTTGCTTTGTCTTGAACTGTTTTGGTGGTATGAGTGTGAAATGTCTCCCATAGCTTCATGTGTTTTAAATTTTTAACTCCCAGCTGGAGGCAATTTGAGAAGATTATTGACCCTTTGGGAGGTGGAACTATTCTGGAGGAGGTGTATCACTGGGGACAGACTTGGGGGTTGATAAATTCGGCTCTGCTTGGTGTATGCAGCTAATTCATTCATGGCCTTTGTACTGTTCTCTGGGAACATACTACTTTTAACTTTATTATCACAGCTCAACTCACTCTTCTCTCATCTTACATTTCCTCAGTATTGGAGGCTCATAAGATCACTCTTCTGAAGCCTGTGATTTCAATTGTGTATAATTATTATTTTTAAAATTAATACTTATAATTGTACCTAATGTATTTAGGTCATAATCTGTTCCTATTACCTTATCTTGTCCACGCCCTTTCACTGAACACCTTCTTCCTTCCAGCTAGTCTGTCTTCTTCTTTGATGTCTTTTTTCTGCCCACCTCCACCATCCAGATGGAATGGTGATACGCTCAATGTTGGGCAGTTCTTGTTCAGGTAATGACTCCTGCCGTGAGGGCAGGAGTGCAACAGCCACTTCGTGTCTGAACAACAGCATTCCAATGTACTCTTCCTTGTCCTCTGGCTCTTACCTTCTTTCTGCACCTTTCCTGAGCCTTCGAGGGCATGATAACAATGTCACATTTCTCATTGAGCACTCATCACTTGTTCTCAGAGCTTTGATGAGCTTCAAGTCTCCCGTAGTCACTGCCAAACACAAAAAGAAACTTCCCTGACTAAAGGTGAGAGCAGTAAAAACATAAATATTTAGAGGGCATTAATTCATTTCTTTCATTCAACCAATTATTGTTTAATTAATGACTAGCCCGATGGATGATTCAGTAGAAGGAGCTGAATCATTGTCTAGATTTGGAAAACACCTCCAGTGAAAGTTTCCACCTCTCCTCATCCACTGAGTGGCTACAGGGCCATCAGTTAGGCAGGCATTGCACAGACTTTGCTTCCTATGGAGATTTTGCTACATTATTGCTCTCATAAGAGATCCAGTCTCATCACTGGGTCATAAATGATAAGTAGGATATTTAGTTATAGTTTTCCCCCAGAAGCTTAAGAAATTAAGCTTTATAATATTTACTATAAGAATTGACAGTGGGGGCTGGAGAGATGGCTTAGCAGTTAGTATCTGGAGTTCCTTTGCAGTGGCTAGATACCTTGGTACACCCATTCTATCTTTCTCTCTCTGCTTGCAAATAAATAAAATAAATAAATAAAATATATTTAAAAAATTAACACTAATGCCTCACAGCGAATGGCTCCACCATGTTGCCTGACAGCTTTGTGTGCCTTCTGAGCTGTCTTTCAGTATAAATTCAGCAATATGACTGATGGGCATGTGGCTAGAACACCTTTCCAACCTCCTGGAACACGGGAGGAAGGAAGCTATGAGGATCTCTCCTAAGACCCTTTTTCATTGCTTCTTATGTGTTCAGTGAAGTGCTAGTCTCAGGATGTAAAGCCACTTACCTGAAACTTGGAACTGGTTCCTCAGCCACATGGTATCTATCACAAATTACTCAAATTACAGCCTCTGTAATTCTTTCAGTGGTTCAGTGTCTTTTATTTTTAGCATGTAGAAGGACTCAAGGCCTTGGTACCTGTGCCTCCTCTGGTTTTCCGAGGTACAAATGTGTGTTTGTGAAAGGGTATAGGTACATACATGTCATGGTAATCATGTGGAAGTCAGAAAACAACTGATGGGTCTGGTCTTGACTTCCACAACATTTGAGGCAGGCTTTCCTGTCGGTAACTGTTAACCACTCTGTGAAGCTAGCTGGCCTACACACTTCCATGGGATTCTCCTGTCTTCACCTCCCTTCTCAACATAGGTGTGTCAGGCTTATAGATGCCCACTGTGTGGGTTCTGGGGATCCCAACTCAAGTACTCATGCTTGTGTGGCAAGTGTTTTATCCACTGAGCCATCTTCCTAGCTATCGGCTCCTCTTTTGCTTTCTCATCTATGTATGGGGTAAATGGAATCTAAAAGTGGCTTCACATTGAATCTCCAGGCATTGGCCCTGGCTGGCCTGCTGTGTGCTGGACAGCACCACACTGTCATCTGTGTCCTATGTACTAGTGCTTCTTGACTCTCATCAAGGGCCACTTACTTTCATTTTCAATCTACCACCAGCCCGTATTTCCATACAGTGTAATCAGATGTCTGATAAAGCAATCAAATTAAATAAAAGATATAAGTTACAAGTCCCTCCTGTAAGTGCTAGATGGTTATAAACACTTCCTTCGGATATCTCCATGACCTCATTGAGGACTAGAAACAGCTCGAGGGCTGGCACTGGCCCACAGAGTACATTCTAACCTGCACTGAAACAGCTCAAGGGCTGGAACTGTCCCTCAGAGCACATTCTAAACTGCACTTCAGTGGAGAACATTGGGCAACCCCAGAGAAAGGAGGGATTTTAGAACACAGGTGGTTTTCCAGCATGCCTTAGGATTTTATTTAGTTTCAATAAATCATAACATATTATAATTCATGTTTAACTGATAAAGGATTTATGGGTAATATTGAATCTTAACTAAAATAACCCTTGAAGGAATGATGATAATAGATTTAAAATTAGCCGTCAGCAACTGGCGCACTGGGCTCAAAAGGCAAACACAGCCAGCATCATGGTAATGTCCGAGGGTACTTCTTCAGATCTTAGACTGAGCTCCCCACAAGCTTCATGATGTTTATGTCACATTATGAAACCAAACAGAGAAGGTATGTTCTGATATTTCAGGGAGACAGCTAATTTCATAATTTAAAGAGAATTACTTAAAATATCAAGCTAAATTTGTAGTGCTTAAATTATGCACCTTGCGATAACTATATATAGTTATAAGGTCTTAAAATACTAATGACAATATGAACTATCAGATCTAGCAAGACGTTGAACAGCAATGTATTTCACCTACATTTCCACTTAGAAAAATTCTACTAAATGCATATACATCATAACCTATGCAATATATTTGTATGTCTGTCTGTCTGTCTACCATATCATTCATAAGTAAGCATTCATATGATGGTATGAAGTTTGATATTCTTTCAGAGAGGTATTCTTAGCACATGCACTAACAATGGCATGGGGTGACTCCTTCAAAACACTTCCTAGCTCTGAAGGTTAAGTTTAGTCACTTCTCACCCTTTACCCTGCAAGTGCAGGTCAAGATTTCTGGATCTTCTCCATGTGGAGTGTAGGGTCCATACTGATCCTGAGATGTGTTTCCTACCAACTCTAACTCATAAAGGGCTCTAGGGCTGGCAGTGTATGTGCTTTAGTCTTGTGCTAATAATGAAGATCATAAAGGTATACTCAAGGGGAACTTTGGCTCTTTCTTCAGTTTATCTACTGTAACCTTCATTAAAGAATGGGGATCAAGGAAAAGCAATTTTGGGAAGACTGATGTGGCTCTATTCTAGTTAGAGCATCCTAACCAGCATAGATATGGAAATGACACTTTCAGCTCTTTGTTGACTTGACAAGTCCATGACACTGGTTATATAAAGGAATAAAGGCATAGCTTTAAAATTAAATTTTATAATTTTTCACATTATAAAAATAAGCCAAACTCATTCTAGAGCATTGAATTTTAAAAACATAACAATAATAGCAAAAACAATTATTAGGGCTGAGGACATAGCTCAGTGGTAGAATATTTATAGTGAGAGAGATAGAGAACATTGTTTCAACTTTCGGATCTGTCTATCATATATCCCCATACCACATACTTACTATCTATTTATTACCATATACAAATATCTATAAGATTGTGATAAGAGAGCAAACACATGTCAATATAAAGATAGATAGATGATATATATTACACTCTTGATTTAGTTTAAGCTAAAATGACCAAAAACTACTAAGGAAATTGAGCTGTTAATTTTTTGTCTCTGGATCTTTCTCTTTCACATAACAGAAGGCACAAAGCTGATGAAACCAGCTAACCTCACTGATGTGATGGGGACCACGTCAGCAGGTGAACAGCCACTGAGTTACCCTCAAACTGCAACAGGTGTCTATTCTTGTTTTAATGCTCTCATCCTGATGTCACCTTGTATCCCCTGCACTAACCCTTCCCAAACTCTTCCACAGACCTATCTCCCTGCAAAGCCTCCCAAGCCTGCCTGGTTCTATCCTGACACCTGCTTACTTCACATGCAGGTGACTAGTATCATTGCCAAGAAGGGGGCTTGGAACCAGGCATCCAGTGGTGATGCTCTGTAAGTCAGGCTCTACAAGTCATCTGGTTCCTTTTAATTATATTCTTACACATTTTCCTCTTTCTCACCTCTTGAGATTGCAAGAATGTAAAGAGACAGAGTGTTGTACCTGCTGGGATGAACCTCCAAGCACAGTTATGGGAGGAAGGGATTTATTGAGGACACAGATCCAGGGAAGTTCCATAATGGCAGAAGAAGCTGTCTCTCTTTCACAGGTCCAAGCAGAGAAAGAGAGAGAGAGAGACACACACACACACACACCATTGCCAATACCACACACACACACACCACCACCACCACCTAGGCCCTCCAGCACTCCCTGTTTCTACCAACTAAGTATTTCTCCAGCAGTTATATGATTCCCTTTCTTGTTATTTGTCGTAGTCATCCACACGCCGCTGGGATGAATCTCCAAAGCACGCACGATTATGGGGAGGAAAATATTTATTGAGCAGATCCAGGGGAAGAAGTTAAGGGGGAAAAGGCTGGCCCCTTTTCACAGAAGCAAGCAGAGAACAGAGACAGAAGCCCAGCACCAGCACCAGCACCAAGCAAGCACACTGTAACACACACTGACTCACAAAAATGCAGAACTCCAGGTCAGGGATTAGGCTCTTCTTTTGCATATCTATCCTTAGTATTTTATATCCAAATTAGAAAGGGTCAGTCCCCAGGAGGCTAGGCCAAAGTGGTACTTCCTCTAGCCAGAAGCCTGGAGACAATAATTTTAATAAATCCTTAATTTTTTGGGGGGACATTATTTAAACTACCACATTATTAGTATCCAATATTTATGGTGATGACATCTTTAATGTTAATACTGATTAATATTGATAATGGTAATACAGATATTAATCATCATTATGTATAATAAATTTTATGAGACAGTTTTCTTTGTAGCCCAAGCTGACCTCATACAATTATTCTGCCTCAGCCTCCAAGTACTGGAATTGCTAGTGCTATGAAATTCATTTTTAATGCTGCTTTATGCTATATCAAGAGAACAGACCTTAACTATTTGACCATTTTCACTGAACTGGATTTTAGGTAGATTCCCTTTTTGCCTGCTTTAGACATTATGCTTAGTTCTGATGGTCATCATTGTGTATGGCTTTAGGTCTTTATTAAAAGAAAACTTTTTAAAGACCTTTATAAAAGGTCTTTATTAAAAACAATTCCCAGCTAGGTGTGGTGGGCATGCCTTTAATTCTAGCACTCTGGAGGCAGAGGTAGGGGGATTGCTGTGATTTCGAGGCCACCTTGAGACTACATAGTGAATTCTAGATCACCTGGGCTAGAGTGAGACCCTACCTCGAAAAACCAAAAATAAATAAATAAATAAATAAATAAATAAATAAATAAATAAATAAATAAATAAATAAATAAAAATAGGAGATCCATTGGTTAAGCTCTTGATGCATGCAAGAAAACACTGAGGTGTTCCTGGGATAAAAGTGTTTCTAGAGCACATTCACAAGGTAGAGGTAGTTGTGGAATGTTTGAGGAGCAAAAAGAGGAGCAGTGTGGCTGCTTTCTATCACTGAAAATGATAGGATGCTTTTAGCATTAAAGAGCAGATCAGGTAGTTGCTGAAGGTCATGGATGCTTCATAAGTCTGGTCTTATTTTAAATGGATAGAACAAGAACATTTGGAATGAAGGAGTGACATATATGATTTGTACTTATGAAATATCACTCTGCTGTTGTATGGAGGATGAATTATGGTCCAGATAAGCTGGACTGTTATTTTCAGTCAGAACACGAATAAGGTTTATTTCTTGCTCTTGCAGCCTGGCATTGTTGGATATTTCTCTGTAGATTATCTTCTGCATGCATTGACTAAGGGATTGAGAAACTATCAGTCCAGTGGTCTCACGTGATCAACATATCAGCTCCAAAGTAGCCACTAAGGAGATGGAAGGACAAGCATAAAGATATGTGCTCTGCACCTCATTTAATAATTCTTCTTGCTAACATATCATTTATCAGAGCTCAGGTGTATAGCCCCCAGCCTCACTGAAAAGAGACTGAGATATTTGAGGGACGATGTTGATACTTTATGATTACTAACTGCCTGTAGCCACATGAGCTGGTGGGGAATCAGATTCTGGTTACAAAGGAGTTTTAGTGATACAAATGAGGATGGCAGCTGATATTTGTGAGGCAGAAATAGAGTGGTTCATGATAAAGTTCAGAGGCAGAAGCACCATGGTTAGCAGTTGGCTTTGATGTGGTGATCAGATCAGCGGTGATGCTGAAGTCCTTGGCTTAAGTAACTAAGTGGATGATGGTGCTCAATACTGAGTAGAGGAAGATTTGAAAAAATAAAAGTTTAGTCTGAAGTATATTTAAGAAATTTGGGTGTAAAAAAGTTTACTTTGCAAATGATTACCTCTGAGTTGTTTCCTAGGTGTCAGACAGAGATGGCAAGCTGGAACCTGAATATTGGAGTCTGGAACCAGGGATGGCATGATTTAGGAA
This sequence comes from Zapus hudsonius, assembly GCA_004024765.1. NCBI lineage: Eukaryota > Metazoa > Chordata > Mammalia > Rodentia > Dipodidae > Zapus > Zapus hudsonius. The sequence continues at coordinate 768 of PVHP010004099.1, read as the reverse complement.
TATAAATTTGGAAGCAATCACAACATAAATCTATTAAAAATTCACAGGGTTCTGTTATTGATGTTTTTTTTTAATTTTTTTATTGTCCATAATGAGTTACAACATTTGGTGGGTAAACAATGAGTTGTTATCCCCAATTCCCCACTGCCCTCCCCTCCCCCCTCAACTGGATAACCTCCTCCATGGGTCGTCTGGATCAGTCCTTATGACAGGGGACCATGGATAGACTAGTAATCAGCCAGGTTCTCCTGTCCGTACCTCTGGATAGTCTCCCCCACCATGGCTCTCACAGTCTTTCCACCCCCTCTTCTGCATATTTCCCTGAGTCGTGGTGGATGAGTAATAAGTTTGCTTTAAGGTTGTGAGCTTAGGGGTCTTTGTGTCGAAAATCGTTGGTTTCTGTTCCACTGGCTAATCCTGTGTTGATTTAATGGCTGTGGCTGTGGGCCCCTTGTTCATCTCGTCTTTCTCTGCAGAGTTCCATTTGGATCCTCCATTGTATGACTGAGGTGGCCCCTCTCTTGCCAGAATCTCAGCTATTGGCCTACGGTCGGTTGGTAGGGTTAGAGGAGCCCCAGCACTCTCGCTGCATCCTGAAAGATACAAACACAATCTCCATCGGAGAGTGAGATCAGTGTAGGTTAACAAATATACACAATTTTAGATTACCAGGATTCGATTTTTAGTAGCCTCCCTGTCAATTGGTCCCATAGTGTATCTTGTCTTGGGAGCCTAAGAGTACGGGATCCGGTGCCTATCGCCCTGAAT